>JAYMST010000051.1:0-16880 GCA_036897805.1 Plantago tenuiflora | reverse complement strand
CGCGATTTTCTTTCGAGGCTGATTGCACGGTTTGCGAAATGTCTTCTTTTAGACTTACGAGTATACTACTGGCTGCATCGCCCCGTTTTCGCTAAAATTTGCATTATTTTGGTCGGTTTTTCTTCGGATCGTATATCTCGACCAGGGCTAATAGTTATATCTTTATTTCTCTTCTTGCTTAAGTTATTCTGCTAAGATAGAAGCTGGTAGCAACCTTATTTGTTTGCGACTATAATCAAGGTGCTTGCCTAAAAAAGCTAAAACATAATTGTGCAATCCTGTAAGAGCAAAAGCAGGCACCTTTTCTGCAGGACAAGTCCGGGCGTATCCGTTATTCTAAGGTTAAATAAAGTTATGCCTTTATTAGTTAAGCCGGCGAGCTCTCTTTCGTATGCTACGAGAGGTACTATTACAAAAGATAAAAAGTTACTCACATTAATATAACCTAGTAACCTAGTTTGAACAGTCCTGTGGCACTTAGGTATAGGCCCTATATTTTTATGTATCTAACAGGGGCAGCCTCTGTAGTAGCAAGCATCTACACTATGAAAGGTATAGGCATTAACTTTACCTTACAGTGGGTATTTACCAATTGAACTATAATATCCCCAAAAGAAAATACCTTAATTAACTATACCAATAACTTATGTATAGATTAAAGCCCTGACGCGCGTTAATTATATCTTCAAGGTGATTTGCTTTTCCCTTGCGCCCGAGGATGAGCTTCTATAAATAATAAGGTTAGCCTTCTTATTTCTTATTAATAATTGGCTAGAGGAATTCTCCTCGTGCGGTTTCTTATTTTCTTATATATAAATAAGTGCCGGAAGGATAACTCGTATATTGTTTTTAGGCGTAGTATGCTTAAAAGGGTGCCTTATAAATAGCGCAACGTCAAGGCAAAAGGGCTACTCTATACAAGAGTTTAATCTCTCTCCTTTTTTATGAAGTAATTATTACCTTTTCAAATAATAAATATAGTCTACTGGTTTGTCTTAGACTGCTCTCGTACTTGCGCGCTTACCCCTGATAAAATAAGATATCACTAGGTGTGCGTCTATAACATATGGTACCTTACTCTATTAAGTTATTACTTATAGAATTATAGAACCCAGTCAAGTATTTCACCAGGAAGCAGGGCGGGAGCTCTTTTCTTAGAGCCTAATATAATTTTTAACTCCAAGTCGAACCCCATAGTATAATCTAATAACCAAAAGTACTGAGTAAGTCTAATCACGAAGCGCGCGCCGGGTAGTATAATCATAACTAGGTCTTGTCCTTATTATAAATCGAATACTGGGGGGCGGCATACTAGTAAATACTCTGGTATAACTTAAATACGTGTCAACAAACTCTAGTCAAGGCAGCTTCTATTATGTACTCTACGCCTATAGTTAACTTTATATTAGTCTTCTTTATTATGGTACACTATACAAACATTTACTCCTGTTCTATAAGTTTAAGAGAGGGTTTGGCGATGCCAAGTAAAGATACTATGTATATAGCAAAGGCGTTACCCTAAACTAGTACATAGAAAATATGTAGAGAGGAATCGCAGGTAATGCGCTTGTCTATCCTTTCAGTTATTATTTAATTAAGATTACGTAATCAAGAAAATATATTCCCCTTGATATCTTTTAAAATGGAGTAATCCTAGAATTGCCTAAAAGAAATGTGCTTATTTATATAAATTATTTTGCACCCTAGGAGCTAGTATTGAAAAGAGGGGAAAATTGTGGAATAATTAGCAATTCGTAAGGGCGAAGGTTAATATACTTAAAATAAATTAAGTTAATGCTATTTAAATTTAATTTAATTTAATAAGCAGCTAGCCCTATACTATAATTCACAAATATGGAGGGGTAAAAAGGAAATAATTTTCTCCCTAACCTAATATAAAGCTATCAAAGTCAGCAAATCCCGTATGCTAAAACCTATTATCTATAAGCCAATAACTAATGTTTAAAAGTAAAGGGAGGTAGCTTAGATACTTATCACACACTTTGTATAGAGTTGTATAGAGCCACCCTAGTATTTTATTATAGAAGCTTAGCACAAGAGATTTAAAGTAATTATAAGGGCAGGCCATAGTTTCCGAGTACTTTGTTACTAGTTGTTCCGACCTTTATGGAAGGGAATAGTATAATCTAGCTATAAATGCTATAACTGCCCATTTTATTAAGACCTACTTTCTTTCTTTTTTTGCAAGACGTGCACCTTTTATAGCCTAGAGATTAGCACTTCCGTGCTTCTTACATAATAAGTTTGTAAACTAGTAATTTAAATAACTCTATTCTAGTAATCTAGTAACTGCAGGAATTCCCAACTATAAATTTAAGTCATGTTAGTAGTTAAAAGTTACCCCTAGTGTTCAGTATAAAGAGCGTACTTGGAAAATAGGAAAGACCTATATGTATATTCCTTCTACTCATGCGCCTCTAGAGCCCTATAATATTTGCTTTAGTTGCGCTCCTTTCTATATTATATTATTTAGAAATTATCTATGCCTTGCTAATTAAAAGAAGGCGCTTACTCTCAGTTTACCTTAGTGATTCTTACTCAATCAACTTGAAAGTACAAACCTAGCCACTTTGTTAAAATTTATTAAAATATACGCCTTAAAGGAGTGCTCTTTTAGAAGGTCTTAATAATTTATAAGACATATCCAATATTATATATAGTAGTTATTATTGGTGCTATAGTATACGTAAAGGGTAGGCAGGTACCACACTAAGGAAAGTGCCAAGCATAGAATTGTTCTTATAATTAATTGCAAGTAGTATATTTCTTAATCCCTAAATACAATATTCCTAATTCCTAGAAACGCCCGCGCCTTTTCAAAATAGCTAAATGAGCCTTAATTTTTATAAAATAAAAAGTATACTAAGCTCACCCTAAGAGCAAGTTTAGAAGTACAAGAATTCTTTTAAAGTGGGAAGCTAGGGATTACCATAAAAGGCTGTAAACATACGTTTTTTTATTAAAAATTAAAAATCACGTGCGGGAAAACTTCGAATATAATAATATACTATATATAGTATATTATATGGGAATGTTAAAATGAAAAAGCGAAGGTTAAGCGTGCCATTAAAAGGAGAGCTCTCCTTTATATATATTAAGTAATCCTACAAATAAAGGCCTTATTGGCAAATACTCCATTCCAGCTAGTAATTTAGTTTGTTACAACTCCTAGAGCTATCTTAAAAGCTATAAGATTAAGAGGAAGGCGTTCGGTTATTATAGACTAATAGTTATGAATAAACCCTATACCTATACCCGCTGTGCTTTAATTTATTTTCTGTAGTATGATAAGACATAGTGCATACATAGTTTTTAGAATTATAAACTGCCCCTTGAGTCTTACTAGTTTTGCCCCATATTATTTATTATTTCCGCGTCATAGGCCTATTTGGCCAAGATTAAGTACCCTTAAGTTAAAAGCAAGAAGCGCGCAGTGTACCTATACTTAATACTTTATAAAACAAAAGAATATGTGAAGTACCTGTAGAAGGCAGTACTGTATTTAGTAAGGGCTAATTATTATATTTATTATATAATCTTAATAAATGAGAGTTTCCTCAGTTCTATGCCTACAACGTCTAGACAAGAAGAAAGCGGAGTTGGCTAATATCCGCCTGTAACCAAGTCGTGATTGTTCCCTAAGATATTACCTTCACGTCTTTATATTTATGCGTCTCCATGAGCTTATGTACTTAAGCCCTTCTTTATCTATATTTTCTAGCTTACATACATGCCTATTAATTATAATTATATAGTGTGCCTTTGAAATATGTGTGTCCATAGTGTAAAAAAAAAAGAATCCTGTGCGAAGCTACTTGTTGTAATACTGTCCTAATGGAAAGTGCAAAGAGTTATTATTATATTAATAAATACTGATAGGAGCGGCAGTCTTTTACTGGGCAAATAAGGTACTGCATGCAGGTATCTCCGGTTATAATTGAATTACTAAAATAAGGCACACCTCAAGCATGTCAGTTGTTTAAGTATAGGATTAAAAAGTAAGGCAGTTTATAGTACTCTAACAAAGCCGTCATATTTACGAAGACATATTTATAATTTATAGATAAATCAACTAATACCTCTTCTCACTCTTCGGTTATGCGGCCTATTCCCTTTTCATACCAAAGTTATATTTATAGATATTCTCATCGGTAAGTAGTAGAGGCAGCTTTCCATAATCGAAATAAGCTTTTATTTAAGGATATATTTCATATATATATAATGAACTCCTCATGCTTAATTTACCTTATCATTATTTAAATCATTATTTAAGGGCTTTAGAAAGACTGTATTTTACACTTTATGCTGGAGTACTTTCTCTTTCTAGTTATGTGTCTGAATAAATTTATGCTCAGTAGCTTTGCTTTTAAATGGACTAACTAAGTGTATGATATATGAGTTTCTTTTTGGCGCACGAAGTAATGTAGCCGAGAGAGTTTCTTAAGGACATTAAGTATAAGATGCTCCTGTACACGTTGTTAGTAGCCTGTCACTTAGATATAAAAACTAAAGACCCTGCCCCGCTCATCGCTCATAAAAGGTAGATTTACCCAGGCATAGCAATATAATTAAGTAAGTCTAGTTATGAATAACCCAAAAATACGGACCGCTATTTTATATTTAAGCCAACCTCAAGGTATGAGTGCAAACAGAAACAGGGCAAGCTCTTTTTATCAGTGACTTAGATTTTGTTAATAAAGGGCAAAATACTTTAAGAGTACAGTAATAAGTGCTCTAAGCAATAAATCTAGTAGTAAAGTAATTCAAGAAAGGTTATAGCTATAGTCTCTATAAACCATAGTTTAAAGCAGAAGTTCTTTAGACAGGATGTCTTTAAGCTAATATTAAAAAGACATAAATAAGTACAAGTGCTCACGCAAATCTAGTCTCCCTACTCAATTAAGCTATAAACCAAAGCTAAAATATATAGAATGTTACAAATTACAAGAAACCCATCTAATGCTCTTTATATTATGAGACCTATCGTGTTTAAGTACAGAGTCCGTGCTTATATAGATACGCCTCCTTCTTGAGACAAGCCTGAGCTCAAGCTAGATACTATTTATGTAAAGAGAAAGAACGCTCTTTAATAATTATTAAAGTATTTATAAAATACAAAAGAAATGAGCATTTATTTATTTATTTCGCGCAAAGTACGCGGCAATAACAAATCTAGTAATGGAGGACCCATAACCTTAAAAAAGGTATTTTAGAGTTAGAAGCCAAATGCTAAACAAAGATGCATGCCATAGTGCTACGTGTCTTAGATAGCACTATTAATTAGCTAGAGTAAATGCATAACCAAGTGCTATTCCTGGTGCAGCTACTTGTTTGTAAGGAGTGTATAAATATAATTTGGGAGTATGTGCCCAAGCTCTAAGCAACGCTTTGTGTATGACTCTGGATAAGTTGTTACTATTGTTAGTTAAAGACCTATCACTACAAGATACCTTGTTTCATAAGTTATAATTAAATACTGGGCGAGCAAAAGGTGTATTCGCAGCTTACTTATCTGTCAAGTCTATTAGAGGGTTTCTACTTAACTCTTTAGGTGCTTTTTATTAACAAGCTATCCCCTACTATTTCACAAAGCAATATGCTCTATTCTATACCTTAAAATAATATGCCATAACTGAGTTACTTTCCTATCTCTCAAAGTAGAATCTTCTTATAGTATGCCTTAGGCTTACAGCAGTGTAGGTAGCATATCACGGGTTATAATGCGTCAGCTTATACATTATACAGAGAATATATTAACAAGGCATAAATTTCAAGCCTCTAGTTAATGTGACTTAACTGCGCGATATACGAAGAGAGGTGTGCCCCTATTAATTTCTCATACGCACTTACTTAATGTTTTTGTAAAACTAAGAGTACTTGCCGCATGGTTCTTGGTAGAGAGTAGTTTGCTCAGTACAATTTATATAAAGCAGTATGCTATGAGGACTCATTGCTTGGAAGACATAGATTAATTAAAGGGTCCTACTTGGGCGTTAGTTTATAAGGAAATAATTTGATAGGGCTTAATTATAAAACATTTTTTAGAGAAAATATTGCCCCATTTATGGGAAAAGCCAATACTGCAGTTCTTTATAGAGCATAAGGTAGAACATCCATCTTTAGTGCAAAGTGCAGGTATAGGTGTAGATATAATAGCTTGCATATGTACCTTAATTATTTAGAGGCTTGTGTAAGTAAGCACCTTTCCTTATAAATAATTAATGCACTTTAATAAGTTTTTTTTAGTAGGACACTTTATTAATACCCACAGATCTTTCTTAAAGTACTTTTAAAATAAAGGTGCACATATCATGTATGATAAGGCTCAGAACGCAAAAAAAGGGCACTGAGCCTCGCCCTGCTCAAATGCCTTTGATAGCTGAGTAATTTCCTATTTCCTAAAACTAGCTGCTATACTACTCGTGCGTCGCTTCTACAAGTTGCCAACTAATTTAAGTATCTTCTATATGTATGTATGTTTACTTCGGTAAACGTCCATTAAATTCTATATTCTATATATTTATAATAAAGACTTTCCTGGCCAATACACAGTACCCGGGGTGCTGGGCTAAACCCATAGTTGTTAAGTATATAAGTCTAAACCCTCCTGTGTGCTAAAAAGGGGCTTTAAAAGAAGAGCACAGCAGGTTGCCTAGACAAAAGCTATATAATTTTAATTCTAAATAAAAGTTACATTATCATTTCTTTCATAAATATAAAGCTCTAGTCTAGTACAAGCAGAATTTAGAAAGCAAATTACGTAAGTACTATCTCTCTAAGCTATTGACTATAAAGGGGCGTTTTCTTAACTCCTTATTATGAAATTATGAAATGACTTTCTCTGCAGTTGGCTCTAGTTCACCAAGATTTTATAAGGACATATAGTAACTTGCCTATCTTATACTATACTTGCTCTGAGCGTCTAACATATTTCCCAAACACAGTAGAGTAAACAATGCAGCTCTTTTCCTCCTTTCTTTAAGTATAAATTATAGTAGAGTCAACCTACAAGCGCCTATACTATTTCTCTATCTATAAACAGGCAGGGGTGTATTATTTACTTAAAGGCTCTTCGCATTTTGCAAAGTAGGGTACTCTAATTTAAAAGCATGTTTGTGCTTATAAGAGGGCGTTATAGAAGTCCTTAATATAAAAGACTACTCGAGCGAGGGTAAAATTATGTAAAGAACACACCTTGGCGAGTTAGTTTAGGAACGCCTTAACTTAATATAATATAAAAAGCAAGCTAAGCTGGTATTAATTATAAGCCATTACTTTAAAGTAACACGCCCTTATTATAACGAGCTAGCAGGTACACAGCCTTACCTCTAACCTGCTTTCCATGATGCGAGTCTTTTTATATAAATAAAGCTAAAGTAATTGTTCTAATAAAGCGCAGTACTAAAACTAAAGGAACCCTTATCTCTGCTAGAGTACATAATTGGGTATTAAAGTAGCATATAAAATAAAGCAAAGATTAATAGGTCTTCCCTACCTCTTGTTAGCAGGTCTTCACTCTCTCGTAGGCAAGAAACTCTTTTAAATTAAGTTAATAAGAAATCATAAGCAAGGGCTAAGTAAGGTCCCTTTTAAAGCCTTAATTTATGAAGAACTTAATACTGTAGAGTTCGTGCGGGGCAGCACGCACTTATTATTTATACTTTTGTTATGCAGCATTAGTAGGGAAATGTATAAGGCCATAGTTTTACACGTGTGCAAGTGTATTTAATGCATATGAGAAATAGTTCGCTTATATAGTTTTAATTATATAGTTTTAATTAAATAGTTTTTAATTAAGTATAACTCCTAGTTATTGGATGGTGAGTGCCCGGGGTCTTTCTTAAGTGACTCCTTTGCTGTAAGATAGTGCTGCGCGTTTTCCTCTTAAACTATTTGTTTTTGATAATAGTAATAACAGGCACCTCTTAATAAATCTATCCTATGACAGTGACTATTCTAGTGCTTCTTGTTATCTAGAGCTAGGGTAACTCTATACTACTATACTAAGCGTTGGGGGCAAGTTATCTACATCCCCTTTAATTAAGTCTTTAGCTTTCCTTTAACAGTAAATTAAGGATATTGCTCTATAATTTTACGTAATAATTAAGTCTTCTCTTACACTCTCTAAAATAAAATATATGCTCCTTATAGCAAAGGTGTTTTTCATGATTGCCTTACCAAATAGTGCGGACTTTGAGCAGCGAACAGTTTGATAAGATCCTATTACATATTTATAGATAAGGAATTTGCTCGTATAAAATACACTCAATAATAAGCCCAAAAGATGCTTTAGTAGAAGTCTTTAAAGCTAGGCCTACAAACTACCCGCATAAATATAATATATCTATAATAAATATAATATATCGGAAAATGGGAGAAAGACAAAACATAGTTGGCAAGCGAAGCAAGTAAAACTATATACTATATTTAATAATTGCGCGTGTCACCTGCCACTACAATGAAATACGCAAAACTAAAAGTTATCAAGAAAATAGGTTTAAAACACGCGACAAATATTTACGTAAGAGGTACTTGGAATTAGCAAGTACAAAGAATCTATTAATATGGACTATTGCTTTTATCACTGTGTGCGCGTGCGCGTAGTATAAACACCTACTTTAAACGCATATTTATATTATAGATTTATATTATAGAGCGAAGAATTCCTTTATAGCGCCAAGTGTAAAACTAATAGTTAATTATATTTATGACTCGTTCCTTGTGCTCGGGCAAGGCCCATAAGAACTACATAAGGCAATACTAAAAGTTATTTATAAGTTATTAATAAATTATAGGGTGCAAAAGGTATTGAGGTACTTGCGTACTGGAAATGCTCCTAGGCTATTATATATATATATATATATGGAGTAGCTTTAAAAGAATATAAAATAGCAGCGTGCTCAATATTATACTTGTGTAAAGAAAATATTAGGACTTATAAGGCATTGGTTTATAAAAAAAGGTATAAGACCTCTTAAAAAGATAATAGTTTAGGCACACATTTTGTGGGTACCTTGAGTGAGATAAGATATTAGGCTTTAGGCTCTTGTAAACTAAGTAAAAGTTCAATTATAATTTTGCACTTTTTTTATAGGCTTCCATTTTCAGCTACAACTATATTAAGTAGGGTATAGATATTTAGGGAAGAGCTCATCTAGGCGTAACTTACTATTTATCCTAATAAGACATAACGCAATTGAGCAAACTAATTAAGAATTAATTGTGTAACATATTCATCAGCAAGAAGAGGTGGGTACGTTAATAACAAAGAATATAAGGCTATTGTCCTCACCAAGCTTTAGTATTTTATATTAGGCAAGTTATATTAATTAGGCAAGTAACCATTTGCTCTTGCACTTTAGAGCTCTTAATATAATAGCCTAGTTATGTAAGAGGATTACTTTTCTTGACCTAGTAGGGTATATCCCTACGAAATATTTGTTAGTATAAAAATGTAGTAAAAAATTCCTCGTAGAGGGTATTACTATTAAAAATGGTTGCTTGTAGGAAATGGCGCTGTAAGAGGTGTGCCCTGTAATAAAGCGCATAGTAATAAGTGTGCAGTACTACGCCTTCATATAAGAAGCTCTCTTTCCTTTCTACGTTTCCTTTTATCTATACCTTTAGGGTCAAGTGAATTACTAGTGTACTAGTGTATAATATAATATAATATAATAGTTAATAAAATAGTCAATAACCAGTAACTCCGATAGGGAAAGTATAGGCTTAAGTAGAAGAGAGCACGCTCGCGCCGTATAATTATGATAAATAAATACTTTAAGACATAAAAAAAACTATTGATAAGCCGGCCAACCTTTTGCTTTTGTACTTACTTAAATCTAGGCTTAAGTTTAATTCTTTGCTCATAAAGCTCATAAACTGCGCATACTCTAAAGCTTGAGTATAACAGGAGGTATTCTAAGGCTAAGGCCCTCTTTACTGTACAAGTTCTTTGTGCTTACTAAACTTAGGTACTTCCTTACATGAAATTATTTGTGCGCACCCTTACTACTATAAAATGCTGCTAGAATAAGCCTTGCTCTAAGGTTATATGCTATAACAAGTCAAGGGAAAGTACCCTTCTTTTAGATAGATATAAAATCTGCTTAGTAATAAAACTGTCTTTAAGAAGTAAATGCCCCACGAGTTCTCTTGGGGAAGCTCCTTGCTTAGTTGTAAGTACTCCCCTACGACATAATATTTAATTGTATTTCTGTCTTTGCCTGATGCAGTAAGCTATGCTTCTTATTCCAATGCACCTAGCATATTATTTTTATTATATAATAAAAATAATTAAAAGGGCATTTACTTTATCAGTTACCTTAAGAAAATAAAATGAAGGGCAGTATCTATAGAAGCTAGCTCTTTAGTACATCCCGGGCGCAAGTAAATTATGAAATGGTTTATTTAGAGGGTTTACTAGGTTTTATCCCCTATTTTTGAGCGCTCTAAGTTAAGCCCAAGCTTTTGCATTGCTAAGATACTTTAGCCGTTGGGGCGTTTACTAAAAAGGGGTATCTAGTAGGGCTTAATTATAAAAGGTATACTAGAAAGCTTTTCTCTATTAATGTACATGAGACCAAAGTATATGTTGTATAAAGCACCGAGTGAAAGCGTAGTACTCTCTACAGTATTTGAATATCCAAGGTTGATTTCCTTAATTAATAATCTTTTTAATAATTTAATATTTATAATTTAATAAATATATACTAAATACTAAAGCTGTTAGCACACGATAATGACAATGTTACGCGATTTCCCTAGCTCTGACATACCAAGTACTTGCCCTACTAAAAGCAAATATACAAACAAATACATGCTTAAGGGCGAGGTCGTCCTCAAATTAATAGGATACAGCAAAGCACGCCATTACTCTAAAATCTACTAGGCATACATACACTTTTTTAGTTAGGTATAAAGTAGGTTAAAGCACAAGGTTTAGCTAATTATTTTTTCTCTTACAGTTACACTAATATAAGGTATAGCTTAAAATAACTAGTAGTAAGTACTTTGTAGCACAATGAATTCTATACTACATAAGTCTATGGCTAGAGTTGCCCTCAGGCGCGGATGTATTTTATACATTTTATAGAGTTGTACTGTACGCGGGTTACCCCCTATACTGAGGGCATGTAAATTGAGTAGAAAAATCCTTGTTTAGTAACTAAAAAGTAATCTTAAGGCTATAGGATTTTTAAAATTAAACGTCATTTTTAAAATGCTAAAGTTATAAGTTATTGAGGTAGTATAAATAAGGTAGGCAATTAAGTGCGTGCAAGGCAAAGTACTCCAGTGTGAGCTCCTCTTTTTTATAGTGTAATAAAGGGTGCTTATTATAGCACGCGCTTTATAAGGTATTATTTAACATAACAAGCTGCACTAATTTCTACAAAATAGGTTAGTCCACAAAGCCTTGGGCGTTAAGGCACTGCTCTAGCAATTCTTATCTAAGGCGCTTTTTAGTAACAGATTAAAATAAAGAAGGAGGGGGCAGAGTGCTGCTTCCTAGAACTGTAGTGTATAATTCTGGGGTAATATAACTTTAGGTATTCAAGACCAAGTAATCGGGCTTTACTAAATAGCGTGACATATAAAGCCATTCCCTTATAGCAAGAGTATCAGTATTTCCAAGAGTAAATTAGCTTAGGTGTTGCAAGTTATTTAAGCGTGGTAAAAACCTAAGTTATGTCATTTAGAGTATGCTTTACTTTACTCTATTTCTTGCCCTATTTACCGATACACTTGAGTAGATTTATGCTTGAAGACTAAAGAGTTCTATATTATGTAATAGCTTTTAATAAGCTATAGTCCTGAAACCAAAGCACAAATTCCCCGCCCTTACTTTATATTCATATTCAAGCGCGTACTTAAAAGGATAATCCTTCATTCTTTATGCTTTAGGCAATAAGCCTAACAAAGAGAACCTAATTTTAAAACCTTGGTAATTGAGGTATTTAAATAAACCCTTAAAGACTTGACCAAGGCAGCCCTCCTTTCTAGCCCTACTAGCTTATATCATGAAGTGTAGCATAGAATTTTAGTATTTGTACCTTGTGGGGCCTTACTAGTACTGCACCCACAAATCCTGATTATACAAAATAATTCAGTTATAAGAGGAAATGCTCAGATACAATATTTGTGTAGTAAAAGACTACGTTCTATATGTTATGTTCCGCGGGTGCCCCCCTTGTTTGCTCATTTTAAACCATTTTTCTTATAAATTATAGTCAAATGCTGGCTTCGTGCGCTATTTGAATAATTACATAATATAAAACAGGGGCAGGCTTTCTTGGTATAATACTTAGTATAATATTAATTCACCTAGAAGCTTGTTTTTATAAAAACTATAATAAATAAATGTAAGATGAACTGTTTAATAAGCACCCACAGATTTAAGATTTACTTCCAGGACTAGATCCTTAACAAGTGTATTTAAAAAGAGGGCTTCAATATAAAACTAGGCTGTTATTTCTGAACACTCCTATAGTAAATGAGCTTCTGAGTAAACTGCAGGGCCAACCAAAGGGGTAATATATAATCTTTAACAAGCCCCCAAGCAGCAAACACCTTCTATAAGAGATAGCCTAGCTTAATTGAACAAAAACAAGCAGTTATTTCTCTAGAAAAATATATCTCTATGAAAGTATACCAAAACGTATAGTCTGTTAAAGCCATAATTAAATACATTCCTTATATAAATTTGAGGTAAGCTATGTACTCTCAAGCTATTTACTGGTAAGTCATGCATTATTTGCCGGCGTATTTTTCGCGCTTTCTACTAGATAAGAACATAATAAAGGAATTAGCTTTGCCTTTAATCAATAATTTAAGGTACAGCTGCACTTATTAAATTGCCAATAAAAATAGATCTTAGAATGTCCTCCAAGATATACTTGGGGCGGCGTTTGCTGCAGCACCCATAGTAGGCAACTTGGAACAGTTAAACCAGCTGAACTAGAGAGCAAGGGCATACTTTACTTGGGTTAGCCATTGAGAAAATATTTACTTCTTATAATTCTAAAATGGGAGGTACTGATAACGGTACATATACTTAGGCATCACGCCTTTACTATTGGCATATGTTTTGTTTCTTAACACGTAAAGAGTACATTTTAAAAATTAGTATTTTATAGCTACAACATGCCCTCGGGTTAGCAAACAAAGAAAAATATTATATACACCTAGAAACAGCAGGAGCTATTTTCGCCCTTCAAAAGTGATTTCTTGTACCTACTTTACCCCTATCCTTTAAGAATCTTAATATTCAATAGACAATTATTATATACTTAGTGTACTTTACAGAAGAAGTGCTAGCTGACTTTAGGCTCTTTAGGCTACGGAAATTCGTAGAATAGAACCTAACATACTTACTTAAGCTTGTAGCTTAGGCAAGGCAAATGGGGAAACACCAAGAAAACATAAAGTAAAGAAAACAGCACAATCAGCTGCTCGGAGTGCAATTTAATTATTTTTATAAGTATGTTAAAAGGGAGGGGGTGCACTATTGTAATACTTTAATACTCTATCCGAGCTTGCTCTGATATTATTATATCTAATAGTTGCCGAAGAATATGGCAGTGTTACTGCTCTAAGAGAACAAATTAATTATGACTAGACACAGCTCACCATTGAAATGACAAAGACGTATACTACTAATAGGGGTATGCCTATTGTCCCCCTTTAGTTTAGGCGCCACTGTAAAATAAAATATATTGCACACGTAAAGCTATAATAGCTAATTGTAATGACCTCTAGTAGTAGCTAAGGAATAAGGAAAAGACTTTATGAATTATTCAAGGCGCTAATCCCCGCCCATATATTGATTTATGTTACTTAAATTATTTTTATATTGATTAATATACATATATATTAAGTTAAGTTCAGAAAGAGGTGCTTCTTCTAGGTCCCATATTAAACTTATAGCCGGCCGATAATGCTAAAGTACTTACAAATATCCTTGCCTTTTTACCAAAAATAGATAAGACAGAAAAGAATCTTAAAGCATAAATGCTCTATTAACGCAGGTTACTCCTCAAACGCTAAATACTTTAAAGAGCGCTTAGACCAAGTTATACCTCGTAGTCTCCCGCGCTATACTTGTTATATAATCTTCTAGAAAGGCAGGGCTTATAACTAAAATGGCTGTACTAGAGTATAAGAATCCATTTTGTATTTAACACAAAGCTCCAGCAATTAAAAAGTACTAAAGTAAGGCTCGAGAGAAAATAGGGCATACGCACTCCATGTACCTAAAAGGAGTAGTCAGTTGTTTATTAAGGCGTAGATATCATAACAAGTTCTTCGAAAAACTTCTCTCTTATTTTGTGTAATACCTCATGTTGTGCAAATTAGTATAACTCTTTATAATTCATTTACTAGCTTTTTAAGTTTAAGATAGATATCTATATTATATATATCAAACAAAAGGGAACAGTAAACACCGTCTCTGCACGCAATCTATAAGTAAAAGAATTCTTTTAAATGTAAAAGATAGGAAATCATAAATAAGTAGCTACCTACAAGTGCAAGGTTTTACTAAACAAATCTAATAGCGGGGTATTTCAAGGCATAATTAACCCAGCTAGAGCAAGGATATTTTATAGTAAACCGAACAAGAGGGCAAAGACTCTAATTAAAGATAACTAAGAATAGCAGCGCACTCTATAAAAATGTTAAGGAAGAATATAGTATTGGAGACACTTGTAGACTACCCAGCAAAGCAATTTATAAGGGCAATGGGTCTGGGCTAACTCTAAGTACTCCACCCACTTTTCTTATGCCCATGTATTATTTCTAAAACTCCTAGAAGGTTGCTGGTGTAATCCCCTTCCCTATCTAATAGCAGCGTTACGTTATATAATATAGTTAGTGGGCAGGCCTTTACCTTTACTGTAGTATTTTCTAAAAAGTGCGCAGGTCTTAAGGATGATAATAAATTTCTATAAAAGTAATTTTGGTATGGTAAGAAAGCATTTTATCTTGTGCAAAGGACTAGTCAGTACATAGTGCCCACATTAATATTTATCATATTTAAAAATAGGATGCGAGTGCTAATACTATAATGTCCTGCCAAAGCGCACCAAAGTACAATAATAGGAAGTTAGACCTGCAACTGTTCAGTAATGCATTTTCATTGGCAAGGGTTTGTTTTATAAAATCTAGAATAACTGAGGCTTCTTTCTTAAAAGACTGGGCTGCTCTTACATGATTCTATAATGAAAGAAAGTCAAGGCCCTATCAATTAACTTAAGAGAAAGGTAGGGAGAGTACTATGATGCCCCCTACTTCTTTATAGCCTCTTAGGTAGCTCAGAGTTCTGTATACTTATAGCGCACGAAGCCAGCATTTGACTTTATTGTACTACAACCAATAGCCTAAACCCTTAAGATGGAAGTAATGTTACTATTTGCAATTTATGAAATAGGCCCACCAGCGCCCCTTTATATTAGAAACTTAAGCCCCCTAATTTATGGGTCAGCTGCAGGCGTGACAATGAAATAGCAAATAACCTAAAATACCTTTTAATTTGTAGCTAACACCAACGTTTGCTCCGGTAAATAAATATTGTATAATCCGGTGCCATTATTCTAAAAGACACGCTGAATTATGACTATGTAGAGCTTGTGCTTAATGGTGCCTTACTGTTATAGTATATATATAAATATACGGGAAGTATATAACCCAGCCCCTATTAATTTTAGTGCACATACATCAAATTGCCTACTACCTTCTACTTACCCTTAAGTTATAATGCATTAATTTGACTATAGAGAAATTAGAGAAGTAAGGCACCGTGCTAATAGACGTATATTACTATCTTTATAAAGTTAAGAAAGGCACTTATTGCAGGGCAAGCTATTCCTATAGTAGGGACGTAACTATGCCAAGAGGAAACCTTAATGATCTATAAGGAATATAAGTCAACAGTGCTAAGACCTATGCATTAATGCAGCTCTAATTTATCAAAAGCAAGCGCCGAGCCTTTCCTTTAATTTTATATAAAAAAACTTCCATAATCTAGGAGCATGCACCCCTTATAGGATTTCTCAAAGCCACATTGTAAGCATGATTTTATTAATAAAGTACCTTTGTGCCCCTAGCTGAGCATATAAATTAAATTGTTGCAAAAACGGTAAAGATTTTAAAGCGGATAACCTGCATTTGAACAAGTATACTGCGCCTCTCTAATAATTCAAGCTATATAAGCTACTTAAGCCCTTGTCTCTTTTACTTGTTTAATATGCTCTAGCAAATACAAGGGACTTCTTTTTCTGGAAATAGTCACAGGGGTAAAATTGTGCGATGTCTGCACATGTAATAAATTATATGTAAATTAACCCTTAAGGGGCTACTATAAACAGTCGCTCTAGACTACAAATACTCAATTATTATTAATGCTAGGTGGGAAGTTATAGGTATGCTTTTAACTGGTACCCTTTAGCACAGATTCCTTAAGTAGGATAAATATGTATATATTCTTCACTAGCAAACTGCTTGCATTTTGTATTTCTACGTACCCTATACGTGAGATTATGTAGTATACCTGTTCTAAGCTCTTTTATGTTAATATCTTATAGTTTTACTCCTCCATTACCAAACGTAGTAGACATGGTTAACCATAGCAATTAGCGGTACCGTGTAATAGTTAGATCTTATAATAGCAAGGGTGTATTCGATTTCGATATAGTTGTATAGCATATACTAGAGGTTATATAAGGACTTAGAAATATCTGAAATAGCGTACCCCTTCTGGTAAAGGCAAATACATAATCAAGTACTCAAGGGTTAAAGCACAAGGTTTAGCTAATTATTTTTTCTCTTACAGTTACACTAATATAAGGTATAGCTTAAAATAACTA
>JAYMST010000050.1:0-17390 GCA_036897805.1 Plantago tenuiflora | reverse complement strand
GGCACAAGCTTGCACTTTATTTTAGTTTTATAGATTTAATTCTTTTTCGTTTACTATTAATAGATTACTAGAATATTATCTCCTTATTGTTATTAATACCTACCGCTATGAATATGTCTTGTTTTATACCCAGCTATTTTGTTTAGCTTACTTTGCAAAGGCGGTCTTCTAAAAGAAGGCTTTAATACTACACTTGGGTTGTTTATGTATTTGTTATTTGTATGATAAATACTAATTATAGAAACTGCCCCTAGCTTGGGTGGGGTGAAAATACTGTGGATGGTACTACTACAATTTCATTTTATGTTTTATATAGAATTTATACTTTGACCTTGCAGTATTATAGGATTGTTTTTCGGTATATCTTAATGGTTATTAAGCGCTTTTTTATGGATTACTTTACTGCGCCATTAACACAGAAGGCTTTAGGCTTTGTAGGTGGGTACTTTTCTATTGCCTCACAATAGTTTAAGGTGCCTTGCAAGTGTATAATTTGATAAAGAATAACTGAACTAGAATCCCTCTCGGGTATAATAAATATTAACGCATGTAAGCAGCAAAAGTAATACTGGCCCTAGCTGCCCTTTCAGTTTTTAGTCCCCTGCTTAGATAACGACTTGGCTTGGTTATGGCAATTCAAACAATGCACTTAGAAACACGCGCGTTCTTGGTAAAGCTTTATTAATAGGCTAGGTCTTGAAAGTATAGTTATTTACTCGTGTTGGTGAAAACTATAATACTATACTATACTATAATAGTTAACTCGGCCTAAATGCACGGGAAGAGTTCCTGTAGCACAGTGCCCCAAAGAAAAAATAAAGAAATTATAGGCCCTTCTCTACGTATCACCTTGCAGTCTTACATAGTTTTGCTTATATATTAGATCTGCTAAGACATAGATATGTTACCATACTATTCCTGCACTATAACTGTAAATGACTTGTGCTTTGCTAAGGCTCTCGCTAATAACGTGTATAATGGTCCCTTCTTTGTCAGCAGGTTTGTTAGCTTATTCTTTGTGATGATATAAACTATACCAAAGTACGCAATTAGCTTTATTATAATGGTTTAGCTGTAATAACTGCTCTATTTTAATCAATAAAATAAAAGGGAGTATATAACTGTTTTAAATGCAAGTTGTATAAATAAGAACTTATTTGTTTGGGCAGATATTGCGGGGTATATATAATAGGCCTAGAACGTGCCTTTATATTAAACAAATATTTAGCCTCTTACTCTTATAATTAGGTTACCCAGGCCTAGTGCATTACATATAATAGGTAATAGGAGTTGTCCATGATTAAAGCAGCATCTTTTATTTTAATAGACACGCCCTTTGTTCCTTCTTATTATATAATAGAATATAATAGAGTTTTGCATAACTATTTTGTTTTGGTAGCACACATAAATTCCCTTTTTAATTACTTACCGCAGTTGATTCCTATACATTTTGCCTGGTAGATCTATCAGCTATAGTTCTGGCAAGAGCGGCGTAGCTCGAGCACTTCTTTTAAGCATACCCCTTACTTGAGTTACCTCGCCTTGGAGTATATTTAAAAGTGTACAGTCCTCTCTTTTCAAGCCTTAAGTATTTATGGAAAATATAGCAAGAATTAAAGTAGATTCACGATAGAAACAAAGCCAAAGTGCAGCTAGTATTTGAAAAGTAAAATGCAGCTTGTCGCAGAAAAATGGAATACTAACATATAAGTTATAGGGCCCTGGAACAACGAAAAAGTAGTCTTGTAACACTACACCTTGCACTTACAGTAAAGAGGCTCTATATTTTGATAACGTTATAAGGGCGTGGAGGCTTATACATAATCTTTAGGTAGCTATTTATCCATGTGCTTGTGGCGCACGCAGTATTGTTAAAGGGAACGCTTTTGGTTATGTCTTAATTTATACATTATTTGTGAGTGCTAGAAAAAGCGAGTGCTCCCTTATTAGAATAGCTCTATGACAAGTTGCCGGTATAAAGTATTATAGATCCATCATTAGCTAAATATTTAAGGGAGTGCGAAACAGAGCTAGTAGGTAGGCTAGCATAAATACAACAGACTTCTCTCTTACCTAGAGTAAGTATTCTCTCAAATATAAGTAAGCTAACTTCCTACATCTCGTTAGATTAATAACATAATTTATTTTAAAGATAGGGCTAGTTACCTATAAAGGTAAAAGGTAGAAAATTTTATACTCTAGCAATTCTACAGGGGAGGCTTATGTATTATTAAGCAAGTATAGAGTTATAGGCCCTCGAGTTTTAAGCACTTTCTTATTCTAAACAAAAGGAGATAGCGTGTAGTCAAGAGCTCTTTATTTAAATTATTTAAATACCAACGCCTTTAATATTTCTGACGAGTAGTAAGCTATCCTTGAAGAGCTATAAGTTGTTCTTTACGCCCTCTTTTTATCTTGCCTTATAATTAAGCCTTTATTTAATTTAAATTTATAAAAAGCGTTCTTCAAATAATCTATTTCTAGTCAAGCATGTACTAGTATCCACAGTTATAACTATACTTTCTTAGACTAGTTAGGCCGAACTAACTCGTGGTAAAGTACTTTCTCATAAAGCTAAGGGCTGAGCTATATTTATTTATTTATTTTTACGTGGCAAGGCCACAGCTACCGCTCTTATCCTGTTAAATATAGCCGGCTTAATCTCTCTTAATTATAAAAATGTATAAAATAAATGCTATAACAAAGGCTGACTCTAATGAAAGGGACCTCCTACTAATATAAGATGACGCGCCACAAGGGTGCAGTTACTACAAATACCAAATACTAGGTTTTAAGGGGTGTAAAGACTCATGACTTAATACTCGAGAAGCAAAAAAAAAAATGACCTTAAATGAACTTTTACAAAAGCATGGAAAAAGGTACGCGCAATTTCAAAGAACGAAGATTTTTTTTACTTTATAAACTTAGTGTACTTATTTACCCCTGTTAGTAAAGAGTTTATTAATTCAGACCTTAGTGCCCTAGTATATTATCTAATCTTTATAGTGGATCATACATGCCCCATGGCCGGGCTCATTAATTCATTAATATAGTAATTATAATATCAAACTTATACCTCTTGGCGCGCTAACAGTTTCTAAGGAAAAAGACTTATAGTTAAGCTTTACATAGTTAAGTACTTGCCACCGCTAAGCATATCTTGCCTCAGCCTTATAGTTGTAGTTGCTAATAGATGGCCTATACCTAATCTATATCTATTGTACTTATATCCCCCATTCTTTGTGCAAGCTTAGCTAATAGTGATAGTAATTTACATAAGTTTCTTTAGCACCCTCTTAGTATGGCTTGTTTTACTCAATGCTTACTTTATCCCGCGGCACTTGTTTAGATTTAGAGTAGCTTAATTACTTGAGTCTTGGAAATAGATCTGCACATAGATAATTCCTTGGCTATCCCGCATTAAATACACGTTGTTGGGTTTGTAGGGAGTTACTTTCAGGGCATAACTTTACTTTATAGGCCGAGGTGCTTTCACTTTATTAATGGTTAGGTATTATTGCTAAGCGCGTGTATAAATCCTGGGTATTTCTTACTTATTACTCAAATGTATAGTTTTTACTGTCTTCTACCTATAACTAGCGGAGCTCTTAGTAAAGGCAAGAAAGGATCATTTAATTACAGATAAAGGCCCATACATATAAGTGCAAGCAGAAAAGTAACGGAGAAGCCTTATTTATTTTTATTAAATTAATAAGTTAGAGTTTTTATTTGGCAAGTTACTCTTGTCACCCTTGCAAATCTCCATTAAATTACTAAGAACTTTTTAAGAAAAATTAAGCGCGCACGAATTATTTACAGTATTTACAGTATGGTGAAATTACAGTATGAAAAGGCCATTTATCTTGGGCAGGAGACTAAACTATATTATACTATGTGTTTATCAAAGAAGTAGATATATTATATCCTTTTGCGCCTTACAACAAAGCGAAGACATTTAACTAAAGGAATGCAGGCTTATACCCCTTATTGGATGGATTTGGGGCCTCTCTTTGATTCCTAAGTATATTGGTCAAGTTATTAAGAAATGCAAAAAGTATCTTTTACGCCTTCGACTATAAGTTACAGCTCACACCTAAAAGTAAAGGCAAAGAGGAGTTATAGACTACCCCTTTTGCCAGGTACAAAATGCGCTATCGATATGTTATAAGCCATACCTTCTTTAAGCTTTAAGCACAACTAACGCCAGGAAAAGTTAACCCACCACACTGCTTTAAATAAATATCCGCAAAATCTTGTAAGTTATAAAGATATGCCTAGTATCTTACTTTATTAGAGACAGTCCTCTACTAGTAATCACTTCTATTTTATATTGGCATTTAGGACAAAAGAAGCTATCAGTAGGTACTTATGAAACTCCTCGGTATTTATAGCTAGGAGTCAATACATTATCTTATATTTCTAGACAGGAAACTTGTCCATATCATAATTATTAAGTAATTACTTCTTCATTTATACAACTTTTCTTGTACAAAAATATTAAAGATAAAAGGCTGCTTAAAAAAAACAATGCTTAAATTAGGGCTTTGTAAAAACATAAAAACATATAGGGTACGTAGAATTAAATAATAAATAATGCAAGAAATAGTGGGGCAGCCCCCTCTCTTAGGACTAACTTCCTCATTGTTATTTAAGCAGCCTAACACTTAAATTTAGTAAAGATACATGGCTAAGGTAAAAGAAACAGCCTGCTATAGAGTGGTATAGAATACTTTTCACTGACTAACTTAGAACTATAACTTTGTGCAAAAGGTGGGGTTAACCTAATTATAGATTCTATATTTATGATAATGTTCGCTTATGGCTGCTTGGGCTAGTTCTATATTATAACTCTGCAAAGCGCCGCTAACTAAGAAAGTAAGAAGACTACCTTATAGGCTAATTAGCAAACCCAGCCTGTGTATACTTGACTAAAGGTACTTTAAGATAAGATAGGAGTCCACCATTATTCTATAAATGCATAATCTAGAAAGGTGTTAGGGCCAATTCTAAGTCATATTTATATAGCGTAAAGCTTGTGCAAAACCCAAAGGTAGGAAATCATTTGCGAGTAACTGGTAGCACGCGGTTCTCTTAAGCAAATCAAATATAGTATCGTGTATTACTAGCCAAGCTAATAACCCCTCCCAAAGTGTACGTGTGTAGGGAGTATCCTCTCTATATTAAATTAATTCCTGCGCCCTGTGGGTTTTATACTACTGCAGTTAATGGCGCAGGGCTTGTATAATTTTATCTTGGCATGAAGGTCTTATCTACTATGTAATAGGTCTTGGCACAAGCTAATCCTAGAGAGTTGATTATGTAATTTTATATACTTTGAGGATTATTCCTAATACCGTTTTCTTTAATACACAAGAAGGTGTGTAGAGTGCATTTTTATATAAGTCACTTGTCATAGATAAATAACTTAAGGATAAATACATAATACCATAAAAAAGACTTCTCCAAGGGCACTTCCCTAAGGGAATATTTTGAGCGGGTAAATGCTCATCTATTGCAACTAAACATTATGGTTATAGGAGCAGGCTGCCTTGCTACATTTAATAATTGTGCTTTGGTTAATTGGTTATATAATATAGTATAATATATTTCTATAAGTGCAAGAGTTTATGCCTCGGCAAGAAAGGCTTTATTATAGTCTCAAGTATATGCTCAACTACGGTTATCTTTAGGTAATACCTCTTTTATTTTTCTAGTGACCTAGTAAAAGCAAAGACTTAATTAGTTTAATTAGTACTGGAAGAGTTGGTATACTATATTTCAGGATCCCCTATCTAATTTTGTATGCGCCACTCATTAAGGGTAGAAGAAGATCCTCTATATTTATATCTCTATTAGTATAGTCAATAGTTACTTTAAAATATAACAGAAGAAAGACTAAAACTTATGGTTAGAGAAATGTTTGAAAATAATAAATAAAAGTGTAGCATAACACCGCATACACTTAGAAGCTATTCCTTCGCGTAAACTAGGAATAAGGGTTTTCCCATGTATTAAACCCAGCTCGTAGGTGCACATCTCTCTTTATTACAATTACACATGCAAACAACATCTTTGTATCTAGGGAAGGCTCTATATATATGGTAACTCATAATTTGCTACTTGCGAATTTAATTCTAAGGGAAGTGTTGCAGAACACTATAGAGTTCTCTTATAATAGCCTAATCTATAAAGTAACTCGCAGGAAAGAAAAAGCAAGTTCTGTCTTTGAAATAAGAATGCCCAAGTAACAAGCTCCTAGTAAAAGGGTACGCCTATAAGGAACTCCGGTGCTTGCCGGACTAGCCGAATTATTAATAATATATATATTATTAATTTAATAGCTTGCTAACCAAGACCTTACAGAGGTAAGTAATTTTGACCAAATAAGAATATTTGCCTGCTCTAACCTTAAATTTAAATAAATTATTTATACTGAACCCGCCTTTGCTACGTTACATTAACTAGTTTTTTTTACTTTACTAATTTTACCCTATAGTGATTAGCTACTTTCTAATTTTTGCACAGCTTTTTTAAGTAAATCGACCCGAGTAACATTTCTACTTGGTTTTTCTAATAGGCCAGATTAACTTTTTATAATTTTTGAGGGGCTCTCTATGGTTATGGTAAAAACATAAAAGGTACTTTTTAGTATAGGTCAGATGAAAGTTTTCAAAAATATAGGTCATATGAAATTCTATTAATAGAAATATAATTTATTACTTTTGTCAATTTTTGAGGGTAGGCACTATCAGATTTGTATTTCCCTTACTAAACACATAAATTTAGATTTTATTTTTACGAAATGTCATGCTACGTATATGCAAAAGTAATAAAACCTAATTTACTTAAGGGAATAG
This sequence comes from Plantago tenuiflora, assembly GCA_036897805.1. NCBI lineage: Eukaryota > Viridiplantae > Streptophyta > Magnoliopsida > Lamiales > Plantaginaceae > Plantago > Plantago tenuiflora. The sequence goes on along the minus strand of JAYMST010000050.1, from coordinate 10,533 downwards.
GCTAAGGCCCAAACCCAATAAGTATAAGTAGCCCCGGATGCGAGGCGAGTATGCTATTAAGCCTTGATGAAAGCCTAGGATTCTATATGGTTACGTAGTTAAGCGTGCAGTTAGTCTTCATATTCCCTTTTGTTTGGGATGCAGTCAGTAGTATACATTTTGGTGTAAAAGAAGACACATTGCAAACCACCGTAGGGACAAGCTTTGTATAGGAGCACGATTAGGATTAACGTCCTGCCCACCAGTCAGAGTTATCCGCGACCGAACCTTTTAGAAGCTTTTAGAATAGAAGAAGGGAGTGAAATAGCATCTGAAATCCATTGCAAGTAATCAGTCATAAGAAGGTGTGAGATTGACCCTCTTGCTTTCTAATGGCATGCTTTTCACGGTTGGGCCCCTTGAGTGACCAAGGGTATTTTGACTGCCCTATCAATACCCAGGCTTTCCTCGGCAAGTGTCAAATCTCATCCCAAACTATCTGATGGTACTGGGCACTTCCAGGAAAACCCCTAGATTCACAACATACCGCCCAACAAAGCGATTTTCTGTCTTCCTCCTAGACGAGAGCAACTCGCAAGGTCCTGAAATGATCCTCTCCCTCTTATCTAGTATCGCCCCAGTCTTCTGCAAACACTACTGTCTTGCTGCTCTTGCCAGGCTTTGACTTCTTAGCTATGATCTTCCTAGTCGTTTATAGGCACCATCGCTGCGTTCTTCCTCTTCGTTGTCATGATGTTCAATATTCAGTTTGCATAAATTCATGAAGAAGTCCTCCGATATGTGCATGTGCCTGTTAGCACTGTTATTGGAATCTCCTAGGAGGGGAAATCTTCTTCATACTAGAGCAAGCATCCCACTATATTAGTAAAAAAAATCTCAGACGCCTCTCAAGTATAAAGCCTAATAGAAGCGCCTCTGAGTTGCGACTTTTGGGAGGCGTGAGTACATACAACGCCTCGCCGAGGCATAAATCAAGACAAGTCGAAGCAACTGCTGTTCTGGCAAACCCATGTACTCAAGTAGAAAATATCGATCGAAAAACGAGCTGAGGCAAAAGTAAAACTCTTAATGATCGAAAGACAAAAACTGGCTCGGACAACAACCTATTATTTATTGAGCGAGGGTCGACGTGGTAGTAGTGCGTGCAAGCAAAGCTAGTAGGGAGATAATCGAAAGAAAGGAATAGCCTACACGTAAGTGAAACGCGTGAGTTAACCTAGGCAGTCTTCCAGTTTCAAGTAAAGAGGTACCACTTGAATTCATGGTAAATACATGCACGACGACGAACAATAGGCACCTACTCTCAAATTAGCACACTATCCTCTGTAACATATCTAGTGGTCTTTGATTCCGATGCGAAGTCCTTAGAAGATAAGCGAGTAGAAGGCTTCAGTATACCTACTAGATTAGTAGCTTACTCTAGAATAGGGCTCGAACGTACGAAACGCGACTACAAAACGTGATGCTTTCGTTAGAGCACCTTGTTAATAGCTAATTTCTTAGAGAGCTATTCCTTAAATTATTATACTTAATATACTTAAATATATATTTATATATACTAAAGAATAGCTTTGAATACCTAAATGAATACCTAAATTTATCTAGTAGTTAATATAGTTCACTATAAGAGGATATTTTGTAGACTTATTATACTTTAATAATTAGGAATTAGGACTTAATTTGCCCAATCAATAACAAAAATATATTTATACTAGGTGTCTTCTTCAACTTATAAGTAACTTATAAGTAATCTATAATTTCGATTATAAATATAAAGAACTATAAAGACCTTATATTTAAGAAAAAGCCCTTAAGTAATACCTAATTATGCCCATAGAACTTAATTAAGAGAGATAAGTTAAAGGTCTTATAAAAGAGCATTTTTTTACCTACTTTAATATAACACAAGGAAGTAGAGTGAATTACTCCTTAATGTATGCGTATACTTATATACTATACCAAGACTATACCAAGATTATTTAAGAGATGTACCGCCATATAAATACCTAGTGTACCCTGGAGATTTCCTTATAGTAAATATTTGTGTAATTACTAAGACATTCTCTTACTATAAAAGTATAAAGTAAGGATATTCTTTTATAAAAAAATTTAATACATTTAATACAAAGGAATGCCTCTATCTATAACAAAAAGGTGTACTTAAACTTACACATTTTATAACCCAAAGTATTTGAGAATTAAGAAAGAGTTATTTCTCCCTAGCAATATTATTATATAATTATTTATTAAAATTAAAAGTAGCAAGCTCTCCATTATATTTAAGAACTAGTATATCTTCTCTATACTATCCTTTAATATTAAGACTTAAGGAAGTACTTAAGATAGATATTTATATTTACCCTTATAAAATATGTATTAAATAAATATATTTGAGAGTATACGCTTACTTTATATAAAGAGAAGAGTATCTTATTTTACACTTAAGTACTCCTAGAGAGCATAGAGTAACTTTTATATCTATAGTATTTTATAATTAATTAAGGCTTACTTATACAAGTAGTTAAAGGCAAAGGCACTTTTTATATACTTATAGCAAATAAAGAGTAATAACTTAATCTCTAACTAGAAGATGTAACTAATAAAAGAGTGTACCTATATTACCCTTATAGAAATAGAAAATATAACCTAGAGTATTCATAAAGCACTTTTAGGTATTATTACTTTGTTAAAGAGTAAGAACAATTTCTATAATATAAAACTAAGGTAAGAAGAGAGCTTACCCCACATTCCTTAAACTTTATAAGTAATAAACAGTATAATATGCTATCTTCTACGTTAGATATTAGGAATTATAATCCTTTCTTACTTTAGTATAAAAAAATAATCGAATACTTCTCTTTTATATACTTTTAATAAATACGTGTACTTAATTATTAAGCAGGATACACTAGATAGTTTTTTGCCTTGTTACAGTAAGTAACTCTCTAAGTATATAAGGAACATTAATCAAAGCATAATTATTAAATTCAAAGTAGTAAGTATATGTATATAAAGTATAGGACAAGGTATCTCTATAAACTCTTTGCTAAAGGTATACATAAAAGTAATCGCTTAATCATAATCATACAAGGTATACTCTAGTGAGGGTAGCTCTTTTTCTCATCTATCTTCTATAATATCAAGATATAAAGCGCACTATTCTTCATCTATTTTATAAGATAATTAGGGTGGTATTCTTACTTGCTTTCTATCTAATATAATTTTATATAATATAATTAAAGAGTAAAGTCTTAATTTATATAAGGGATAAATAAAGGCTTAACGATGTACTTACAATTAAGGTTTGTACCCTTATAAATATTTAGCACTTTATGTCAGAAAGGATTCCACTTATAATAATCTTAAAGTTATAAATTAGTAAGAAAAGTATAAATCATTATTGTATATCTTAGAGTTATCCTATTATAAAAAGAAATTAGTTAAGAAGAACTTCTAATAAGCTAGTATTTAGTCAAGTCACAACTATACGTACCCCTTAGAGAAAGCTTTGTAGTAAATTAATCTATATCTTTAATTACTTAAGGAAGAAAAGTAGTACATCTTTATTATTTATATATTTAATAAGGTTTACCCTGTCTTACAAATAATTCTACCTAACAAGTGGTACTATAACACTAAGGTATTTTCAAGGGTCCCTATATCTATCGCATTTATATTACTAGGCTCACTCACTTTATAAAATTATAAAAAAGAGATTGACTTTTTAAGATAAGTAAGGGTAAGTTTAATATGTACCTATAGTATCCTCTAGTATTTATCCTTTATTTAATTATATTTAAAAGGTATCTTCTTCTATTACTATAAAATATTCTAGGATACTTATCTATACACCTACACAAAGACTCTCTTACTCACGAGTAATTTATATATAATATATAAAGAGTTTTCCTTACCCTCTTAGTTAATCTTTTATTTTATACTACTACTTAATTTAGTAATTATCATGTAGGTTTTTATACTTAAAAATACTTTTTTCCTTAGAGTAAATACTATATCATTTACACATAATTAAGATATTCTAAAATAACTTCTATTATAAAGTATAAAGGGACAACTCTTACTTTATAATAGATAAAGGAAGTGGGTCTCTCTAATCATAACCTCTTTAAGGAATAAGTAACAAGGTTAAGTATAAGCTCTTAGTAAAGAAAGGCACTTACCTTACTCAAAGTATAAAGGATTAATTATAGATCTATACTCTAAAGTTCTAAAAGATAAAGGAATACTCTCTCACTAGTTATAAAAGGAGAGGATTTATTTCATACACTTCTATTAAGATATGAAAGGAGTACTAACTAATTTTTATCTAATACAAGGGTTTAACCTAGTTTACATCATTATTCCTATAGCTTAAGGATAGAAAAAGGGGTCTCTTTCCTGTAAAATATTTTATGATATAAGAACTCAAATATTGTATTATAGTAATAGGCACTCTCTTATTTTATGGTACATATACTTAAAGAAGTTGCCTCTATAAGGAAAGTACACTCTCTTATTAGACACGGAAATGTTAGTTATACAAAGTAAGGTATTTCCCTAAAAAAAAAAAAAAGAATTTTTGCCATTAATTAAAAGTAAAGGGTTAGAATCACTCTTCTATTATTATTTAAATTTATAACACTTAACCTTTAAACTCTAGTAGTATTTAATAAAATAATAATAAAGTGCTGTAGAGAGAAGAGCTATACTTTAAATTTATCAAAAGCAAATTTAATATAATAAAGAATAATTAATATAATAAAGATATTTCTCTAGACATACTACAGGGAAAGGGTAACTCTTACTATAAAGTTATGTAATACTCTCATACTTTATAAATGTAGATCTTTTTAGTAATAAATAGTGAGTGCTCTTAAAAATATAAGGGAATACCCTAGTATCTTAATTAATAAATAGTTAAGGCTCCTTAAGTAAACACAAGTAAAAGAGTAACAAGTAAAAGAGTAAAGGGAAATGGTACCTTAGTTAATTATCATACAAATATTATAGCATATTTATTAAGGACTCCTTAGTCATACATATTTAGGAAAGGAAATTATCTGACATGCCTAGAGCGTACTTAGTATAATGTACAAATTATTTTAAAAGTATTATAGTAAAAGGGAATACCTCTTTATGCTAGAGAAAATATATTGACATAAATTAATACGTAAAATATTATCAAGAAAAACGGCCCTTCCCACTTTACGCAAGGTAGGCATATAGTAAGCAAAACACCTCTTGTACCCATTGAGTATATCCTTATTCTTGTAATTACACAACAGTTCGAGGAGGTATCTTAAATGCAGGTTTGTATAGACAAGAACTGCTTTAAAGTGGTACACCAATATTATACAGGCCAACCAATTATTATAGCTTTCTCAATAGCACCTTACTTAGGGCACATTTAGTAGAGCGCACAGGGATACTTAAAGCAGCCAAGACAGCCACACTTTAGAGTATTTTCAAGTGAATGCCTTAGTTAGGCTTGTCAGGGTACTTCAGGGTAATAACTAGCACCTTCCTGAAAACGCCTTAGCCTATTAAATTGATGCTATCCTTGAACAAGTAAGAACCTTTAGGTACCTGTCGCTTGAACTTTATTGGGTTATTACACCTAGTTTGTTGGCTAAAAGAGCCCACCGTATGTGTACCTTAATAAGCGCTGCTTTTCGCAATTTTAATTAAGTAAGAAATGTTTCTCTATGTACTGGTTGATTAACTAGATTCTGAATAAAAAGCCTTGGTAGGCAAGTTTCTCAATAAGTGACACTTATAATTCTGTATAATTTAGGTCCTCACTTTCAACTAGAGTTATGCCAGTTAGACTTGTATAAAGAAAAAACCGTGCTAAGATATAAGGCTTTCTCACTGATTAAAACCAAACAAGCCCTCATATAGCAGATGCCTCCTTGCATGGTATACTCTCCTTTCAAATTTATGCCTAACAAATCCTATCCTATTAATAAGAAATCATTAATGCACGCGCTTAACATATTATATTAAAAGATACTCCCCTTTTCTCTTTACCAAGTTAATTTTTCATGTAATAAATTAAGCTTATGCCTTTTGCGGGATATAGGTAAGTTACCTACCAGATAATCCTAATTATAATACAATAAGTGGAGTTTCATAATTTAAGCAAATGCTCCCTAAGCGTATGTGTTCTATGAAAGGATAAATCTTAGAATAAATGGTGTATAGCGGGTTAAATCTTTATAAATAATTACTGCGTGAGTATAAACCACTTAAGTATTTAAAGAGTATTTAAGGCCAACTTAAGTGGCCTTTTGCCCAGTGCTTTCTGCATGCCCTTGCCCTATAAATAAAAATAAATATACCAGTAATAAGTGTTCGAAAAGCTGCAGGAAATATTTTTATTAATAAATAAGAAAAACCCAAGAATTTTATAATATATCAAGTACGCTTTTATTCTGCAAGCGGGCCCAGTAGTAGACATAAATATAGCAGTGTACCAAAGCAACTTTATTTTACAGAGTCATTACCAACAGTAAGCCTACTAAAATATTTTAATTTCTCATAATCACAAGCCGGGAAATGCCCTTCCTCTTTTATAACAACTGGTTATCTGGTGAAATGAACTATATTAGTTATAGAATAATCCAGCATACACTACTACTAGCACAGAGTTATAATACTCTGCAGTAAGCTCTCTACAAGGGGTTTAAAGGCACATAACATAGTATTTTTTATTAAGTAGTTAGTCCTAGCCTAAGGTATGTCTAGTATGGCAATTGCTTTAGGTATAGTATTAACACTCCAGTAGCATAATCTGATAGAGCCCCTCCTTCAGCTAAGTTAATTTGCTACGTAATCCCGCGCCTTTGCTTTCGTATTGGGGGCCACTTGTGTAAAAGCTAAGAATTTAGACTATTACTAGGATGATCTAGAGTTAATTCCTGGGCTTTATATAAAAGGCAGTGTTATTAAGAGTTTATACTTGAAATTACTTTGCTAAAAATAAATAAATAAATTACCTAGGGGGCTCTATAACATTAAAAACACCGGCAAGAGAGCGGGCATTAACTAGTTATTAGATTGAGTATTCTGTCCCTCTCTCGCCCCGTAGGTGTAGAGTAATAGTAATACTATATACTTTGACGTTTTATTTATTTATTAGGCCATTATTAAAGTATAGTGTTAGGGCAGTAATCCAGTAATACCCCATAATTTGTTCAGCAGTTACTCCTTTTAAAGGCACTATCCATAGCATACAGTAGTACCTTCCTTCAGAGGTTGAGTCAGTCTATAGTTATCCAGTAAATTCTCTCTAATACAGCCCTAATTTATAAACGCTTAGCAGGGGGGTTTCCCCTATACTTATAGTATTTTCAGTCTAAATTTTATGTATAATTATGGCACTCGCTTTAGTAGCATCTCATTCCCAAGACGCAGGCGATTTAACTATTCTTTAACTATTCCAAGCTTTATAGTATAGGCGGCTAAAATAAAAAGGAGTTAAGCAAAACAAGTCACTTTAAAGAGAATAAGTATAACTAAAGGTAGATTCTAAAATAGGTTCCTATAGCTAGCTATTTATAAAGTAAGCACAACGTGAGTTAGCCTACCTTTTACTTACACTTTTGGAGATAAGCTTTTTTATGCCCCTCTGTATAAAGTATTCCACGATTTAATTTAAAATTAAAGGCTAGGCGGAAGTACTTTCTCTCATGACCGAGCGTAGATGTACAACCACTTTTTCTGACGAGTGTGCGCTTATTATTATATTATTATTAGGGACTACTTACTTTTTACAACTTAGACTTATAGGATGGCTGCCGCTGCCTTTGGGCACCTTATAAAATACCTTTACTAATGATGAGTAAGCTACCTCTTAGACTTCTTAAGCCACAAATAAAAAATAAATATAGTTATAGCTAGAATAATGGTAGTATCTAGTGAGCCCTCTTGGTATAGATCTAAGCTTTCTTCTAGCTCTTAAGTATCCTTTAATTTAATTTAATAAGTTGTTCCTAAATACAGCAGGTATGAAAGCCCTGAAGTTTACTTAACTCCTTTTGTAGCCCTCTCAATTGTGGGGCTAGGAAAAATAGCTTAAACTTTATACTTTGCCAGGTGTTGGTAGTAATTAACCCCAGTACTTTATTTTTCATATTAAACTAAGGAGAAAAGAAAGAAGAGAACCCGAGGTAACTTGACATTTTACTGAGAGTTTTACTAGCCCAAAAGGACTTATTTTAGCTATTAATATATCTTGCTAAAAAGTGCATCAGAAAGTACTTGCCTATCTTTAAAGTAATAGAAAGTAAATGACCTGGGCTTAAGCAAGAGCTTACAATTTATACATCTTAAGATATCTGGAAAAAGTTAAAACCTGCAAATATGTAAACTATAAAGGAGCACAAACACCTACTCTAGACGTAAAGTTATGTAAGGCAGAAGTCGTTTAAAATGGAAATAGGTCAAAAAAAAGCTCCCTCCTCTCACACATTCACGACGGATTACAAATGTATGCTTTTATCAAGCAAATACGCTCACACGCATATTTTTAGTTATATAATTAAGTGCTTAAGGAAGTAATTAAATAGTTCGGTTACTATACACACCCTATATATAAGAGAGATATGCCAAAGACTATGGAAGAACATTGCACCCCTTACTATATTTCTTATTTTAGTGCTTGAAAAGAAAGGTAATTAAAACTCTTAGAAAAGTAAATCTGTACATATACTAAGACTCGAGGGGAAGTTAGAAAGTATTTTTATAAGTAGAGGAGATTTAAAGGCAAAAGGATCTTGCTTAAGCACTAGAGTAACTTGCCACAGAATATCTATGTGTGCTTAATCAAATATAAAACAAGGGTTAGTAAAAGAATAGCACTTACCATTATAGATTACAATTTATACTTTAAGCTAGAAGCGCGCAGAATAAGGATCTATTACTTTGGCAAATTACTCCTCTTTCTTAACCTACCTTTTTTTATAGAATTAGAATGCGCCCTATACCTTATTATGCTGAGAGTTGCCTTGGTTGTTACACAAAATTACCCTTTTTGTTTTAGAAAAAGACACCTGCTACCTCTCCCTCCTTGTGCTAAAGGTCTAGTACTTAACTACCTAGTGTATGCCCATTTTAATTTTATTAGAACAAGTGTCTTCTATAAAATATTAGTGGAGCTGTCTTTCTCCTTTAACTATATACTCTCGTGTACCTATCAACTTATAAGGTTACTTTGTGCTTTTTAAAGATCTTGATTAACTCCTTTCTATATTAGTGTAGGGTAGTAGCGCATGACTGGATAGGATAGCTTACTTGTTTTGGACTAGTGCTATACAAAATATACTTAACACAAGAGGGGCGGGTAAATCAATTGCGCCGCCCGTAGATTCTATTTCTGCATTAACAGAGCTTCCTACTTCTTATGCCATGTTATCTCTATCTAAGTGCCTTATACCATACATCGAGTAGTTGCTTTAATTAATTCTTTAAGCATTTGTACTACTTTTCAGCATATTTTAGAGAGGGCATATTCTACAGCTATTTATAAGGTAGAAAGCGCGCTTAAATAATTTCAGATATCCCTACATGTACTTAAAAGCAATGAACATTTTGTATTAAATAAAATGCTACGCGCCTACAAACCTATATAAAAATACTCCAGAAAAAAGGAAAGAGCTCTATTTATTAGAAGCTGTGTCTGGTCTGATTATATGACTAACTCCTCGCTTGCCGTACACTAATATCTTGTTTTACTTAATAGCCAGTTTACCAGAGAGAACTAAAGTTTACCCGCTAAAATTACCTTTACTTATAACTCGCGGAGTTACTTTGTTACGTCTTTGTAGTAATGTAATACCTTGTGGAAGAGAGGAAAGCCCCGGTAGGCCTAGGATTTATTGGAGATGTATTCCTTTACCTTAATATTATTTTACAGTCATGTATTAGTATACTTTTATCAAATTGGTACGCCTCGCTATCAAAAAACAATTTAAGTTACATAAATATGAAATTACATTTTAGACACATTTTACTAAAGGAGGCTCGCCTATGCAGACTTAGTAAGGAGCGTATTTTATTAGTTAGCATACTTAAATATTTTGACGTACCCCTATACATATACTTGAGTAAGGAAAATTCTTTATAAGCAAACACCTGCAATACTTTGGCTTGTAACTATAAATCATTTATTTGGGATAAGAGAAAGGGTTATTTAATAGACTAAGATTTGTATATAAAATATCCACTGAATTAGTCTCACTTTCTAAGTAATAATTTAAAATAGGAAAGCAGCTAGCAACCCACGAAGCCTGTTAGAGGATAGAGGAAGTCATTGTTTATTATAAAGGCTACTCATTAGGTATACATTCCTCTTTCTACCAAGTTTCTACCAAAAAGGATATTAACTAGAGCTCAGCTTACACAATATGTCTTTGCTATGAGCAGTAATCTTCTGTTTTGGAAAGTACCTGAAACCAATTCTATGCCTTGTCTTGTATAATAAAGAATTACTTAAAAGGGCAACACAGCACCAACCAACATAATCAGGAAGAG
>JAYMST010000049.1:0-17648 GCA_036897805.1 Plantago tenuiflora | reverse complement strand
TCCCTACCAAGTGCTCCCGTGCCCTTTTATTTTTATTTATTTTCGCGAAGTAATCTATAAGTGAACCATAATTAATACGCTTCTATGTCCCCACATTTTGTTACACTGCCTGTAGTTATAGTTAAATAGGGATGGTTAAGGCTTATAATACCCTTTTTGTAAACTATGGGAAGAATCTAGTAGTAACTGTATGAGCACATTTATATTTATAAAGGAAGAATGCTTTAAAAGGAGCAATCCTGTAGTTATTAGAGCTCTATTAGACTTGTATTCGTTTATGTTATATTGTTATATAAATAGTTCCTGCGACAAAACTCTCCTTAGGTACGGTGAGGCCCCAGTACTCTAGAGCAACTCACGCTTGAATAATTATATAAAGCCCCCTGATAGTGGAAGTAGAAGTGTTATCAGTGCCTGCCCAATTTACTAACACATGCTCTGTTACATGCTATGATCTCTTGGATGAGAATAGCGCACTAAACAAAAGTAATTATTTAGAATACTATATATTTCTAAAAAATGGGGTGTAAGAAAGGCTCCTTTAGAGAGCTAAAGAAGAAATAAATAATAGATTATGAAGAAAGTTTATTAAAGTTAGCGTCAACCCTTAATTCTTAGTTTAAGCATGACCTCTTCGGGTACTTAGGACTGCTTACTAAGTTAAATATAAAGCCTTGCGCACTAGAGCTGAAGAAAGCTGAATAATTCCTCTTGCAACTATTAGTGGACGAGACAGCGTCTTTATATAGTCTTACTGGGCAAACACCCATAAAATATTTAATTCAAGCATACTTCGCAAAAGTCCTATATGATAATTAGTTATCTGCACACTCTATTGTTCTCTCCTACTTTAATGGCGTAGATCTAGAAGCACCGAGTTGCCCTTAATCTATATTTAAAAATATATTTAAAAACCTTACTTACTTAAACCTAGAGTTATACCTTACTGTTTTGGATTACCTTATATCTTATAATTATTATTATACTCTTATAGCTTAGTCCTTTATCCCCAAATATCTGTACTTAGACTGCTCTGCTCCTGAAAAAGGATAAAGTTTTCCATTATAAAATGCAAAAAGGCGCAGCTCTCTTCGGGGAAACTCTTCTTAAGTAATGCTTAGTTAATTCTAGGGAAGCCTCAACCTTCTAGGCTAATTAGAGGTTTTGACAAAATTATAAGAAATTAATAAGTGGTGGTGCTACAAGAAAGAGAACATATTATTGGCCTATAAAAAAAGCGAAATGTCTTTGAAAAGTAATTATAACCTCTAAATATATTTGACTATGAAAGTAAAACAGAGATTCCTGCCCCCCCACCATTACTATGAGTCTACCCTACTGGATAAGTAGGGAGGCTTTCTCTTGTCTTTTATGGTTTTAAAGTACATGTCTCTTCTATACTTGTGAGTGCCTTAAGCTTCCTGCGCAGCTTCTACATTTGAATAAATTCATATAACCCTGCTGTGACACGACCCTAGACAAGACAGAATGTTGTCAAGAAGGGCTAGCTTAAAAGAAAAGGCCCCTTAGAACAAGGCAGTGCTGTAGTGAATTACGTACCTAACTCTACTTGAGAATACAAAGCGCAGCTACATGTAGTTTTAAAGAAAAAGAGTACTCTAGCAGAAGGGTCATAAATATAAAAGGCAGTCTACTAACAGACAGGAGCGGGTGATTAGCTTGAAATGAATCCTTGTTACATCACTTAATTACGTTATTATGATTTCTTTTTTTTTAGTTGATTCGACTAGTGCTAATTTTGAACCTAAAGCTTTCCCATAGCCAAGTTTCGCCTTTTTAAGAATAAAGTGGATAATATTAGAATTTACTCCTGCAAAAAGACTTTCTCAAAGTCCTTTAATATGTTATAGATATGTTGTTATAGCTCCAGTTCTTGATTATTCTATATTAGTATTAGTCTTTGGTGTATAACTCTTGTTTATTATAATTATAGTTTCTTGTATAATTAGGTGCGAGGCTTACTCTAAAGGCATTTTATAGGTTAACAAACGTCTTAATAAATATTTTATAATACAAAGGAGGTACATGGCTTCATATAAAATATACTTTGGATAAAGAAATAATAATTTGCAAAGAGCTCGAAAAGAATAGAAACCCTTGCGCAGGAGTTTGTCAGTTACTCGCTCATGACATACTATCAGTAGTTTTCTACTTGATACTGTAGCTAGTACTAGAGGTATTCCTCTATTATTATTATTATTTTTATGGGCTCTATTACTCAGCGTAAAGGTACCCTTAATATAATATGACTTACCTGTTCTGCATCAAATACAAAATTGTATGCCTTTACTTCTTTATCTTGAAAAATATAAATGCTTAGGAAAAGTCTATGCTCAAGGGCTACAGGAATAATAACCTAGCAAGCCTAGCTAAGAGGAACATATACAGATAACTGTTTTAGGCTGTCTCTCATAGACTATTAAGGTAAAGTAGGCATCCATAAAACATGAGTAGTCTTAAGTATAATTCTTCTTATGGGGCTAACTGCAAGTACATGCCAAGCTTACTTTTTTTTTAGTACGCCTGAGCCTTAATTATCATTATCCAGTCCCCCTAAGTACTACTGCTGTTTTTAAGTATTTATTTGGATAGACCAAGTCGCCGCGATTATAAGAGTTAAGTCATACCAAAGCACATTTATTTTAGCATATTAGTAAGTAGTAAGGGGCAGCTTTCCTATTTTATAGCTTATTAAAGGACAGAAAATTATTTGCTACTGCTCCAAGAATTCTTTTATTATAGTAGGGACTTGACTCTAAATAGATAAGTGCGCGATTACTTTATATAATATAGCGGCGTACTTATAAGGCCTACTTATAAAGGATAACTTAATTAAAATAAGAAGTGCTCCGGTCCTATAATTGCTTAATTAAAGTCTGCGTTACCACCCTTTATAGGGTATCCTATGCCCTCTTTTCTATATGTTTTGTCTTATATAGAAATAGCCTTTCCTTTATCCTTTTGAGTGTAGTTATCATTTTACAACCAGGCATTACTATCTTTATAATTTCCGCGTTTTGTAGTAATATGCTAGAGTATACTTTTACCCAACACTGTAAATTTAATTACATATTTCTTTAAAGAGAACAGCTTATTGGTTAGGGTAGCTGGCGAATTCTAATAATATAGCATAGTCTAGGGCTTTTCATTTAGCACCGCAGGGGCAGAGCTTGCTATCAAGTAACTTATTTTATTTTTTTAGTATTCCTCTTGCACGCTTGCTTAGAAAGACTCGTTTTTGTTATAATTTATACTTGAGCAGTATTTATACTTCATGCTATACTTTGAAGAAATAGAGGTGTCTTATATTTATGCGACGAGCCTTACCTTTATTATATTATATATAGATCTAGGAAATTAAAGTCTTGTCTATTTACAAAGCATAGTTCTATAATTATGGGGTATGCTCTATGTTCTTAAAGCTCCTGTACTATAGACAAGGACTCAAAAAGACAGTATTGAGCTATTACTAGTACACACCCACTTACTTTCTCAGAAGAAGTTATGTTAAATCCTAAACTTATACTAAGTAAATCTCAAAGAGACCTTTTGGAAATATTATGCGCGCGGTTAGAAACACTAATTAAGGAGCTCCGAGATATAAATTATGGGTACCAAATATCTTCAGTAACAGCACATTTAATTTTTTACTTGTCAAAAAAAAGCATTTGCCTATAGAATTATTGCCGAGTACTATGTGCGAAAAGACCATTACAGTTACAGTCAATATTTATGAAGCATGAATATATTTTACCTAGCCCTGCCTACGCCTACATCTTGGAAATGCTATTTAGTAAGAATGCATTTTTATTAGGCTTGGTCAAAAAAGGAAATTCTTAAGCATGAAATATTCTAGCACTTGAAATTATAGGCGAATAGAGCAGCCCCTCCTGAAAGTTAGAATGGATTTGTCACACTACTAAATACACCAGTAAGTGCAGACTTCTAGTTATACCTCTTTGGTACTCTACTCCGTTATGACCCAACCCATATTATAGTTTATTTGTGCTTTATGTATGAGAACAGGAATGGCCCCATTATGTGCTATTGATTTGATAACCTTTTAGTTATGATTACTTGCTATTTTATGGGCCCTAATTTGCGAATAGTTGGTATAGTTAACATATAAAATAGAAGGTCGTATTTGTGAGAGCTCTTGCTTACTTAATAGAACTCGTGAGAAAATGAGAAGACTTAGTTAGCATTATAGAAGTCACCTATCAAGTACATAAAATGCAAACTTTTATTAAGTAAATATTACATATTACAGTAGGATGCCTGCTATAAAGCGTGGTGCATAAGGGTATTCTCTGGTCGAGTATAGTCGAGTATAATATATAATAATATATAACTAATAGATTAATAGACAAGACTATCCCCCTACACTTTGCTAGATATAAATAATTATTGCCTAAGAAAGGGTCACAAGAAAAAAAGTTTTCTGTACTACACGCTTTAGGTTACCTAAATTAAAAGTGAGAGGAGTATACTTTTGTATTCCCTTATTCTTACTTGAAAAGTATGCATAGTTAGCGCCATTCCTAGATACTACGAAGCTCTATCTTAATAGAGTAGTTGTTAATTTATCCACTTGCCTTACTATATTAATCTTGATTACTGAAACCTTTAGTTTATTACACCTTCCTAAAGACTGTACTACTTTATTTATAGCAAATACAAAAAGTATCCCTGCATTTCTTAGCTAGACTCAGCCCCTACAACTGCCTTATAAAATAAAGGGAAGTCTAAATATCATAACCTTGTCTAAAAAGTAAAAAAGCATGCCCCTTAAAGTACTTTTGAAAAAGGGGAGCCTGCTTTGTTGCCACCTAGTTAATTTACTACGGAAAGTATTTTTTTTGCTAAGTGTAAATGGTTACTTTAACTAACTGTACTTATCCCACTTCTAGTTATATATAACTAGGTATTCGTGCTTTATAGCTTTAATGATAAAGTATAAAGGATAACTCCTTTTCATAGCCTACTTTTTGAGCAATTATCCCTTTGACAGATATGCCCCTACTCTTTATGTGGTTTGTGCTATATTATGATGCCCTTAGCCCTATACTGCTATGTTCTATGGCATTTTATTTTTAGGCATAAGCCCAATACTATCCTGCTTTATTTATATAAGTATTACCTTAAAAGCGCTCCCTTCTTCATACCTTAACTTATTTATAGACTTCTCTAATGAAAGTGCGCTCGCTAGTTTTGTTGTATCTTTTTATTTTATGCCATACTTATTCCCTGTAAAGTATTATGATAGGCCTTACCTTAGTATTTTCCTTAAGTAATTCTTTTATAGGTAACTACTGGAAATGAGTAAACTAAATATTCCTTTTTGCACGGCAAACTCTAGAGGAGGTGTAAAATTAGTGAAGCAATAATACTATACCCAACCTTTTGGAGTAAAGTACGCAAAGTTTATAGGCTGTTTATAGCTATATCTGCCGCCGGTGTAAGGTGTAAGAAGTGCGAGAAACAGCTTATATTATACTTAATAAAGGCTATAATAATTTCTTTCTTCCTACTTTTTTTATAAAGAAGCGCTTCGACATATAAATATAGTGTACTTACTGTTCCCTATACCTTCCCTATACCTATAATAGAAGGCGTATCTCTTTATTACATAGACTGAGCTTTATCTCTCTTTAAAATACAAAAGTATCTGTTAGCCAAGACACTCCTTTTTCTCTAAGCAATGACCTAAACTTTATTAGGTATATACAATTAGATTTCAGTGTACGGTGCGCTTAGCTCTTATTTACTTTACCGCGGGGATGTATTTATAATTAACCAAGTAGTTTCTACTAAACTGTAGAATATTAATTAGTAGGGCAATAAAGCAACCTAGCATTTCCTTAGTTAACAAAGGCGTATCAATATATCTCATACTAGGCAAACTTAAATAAAGGTCACTTCATAGGTCCATCGCCGGGAGCGGAAAAAGGAATTTAGAATACCACACCTTATGACAAGTAAGGGCCTTTTATAAGTTAAATCTTAGGAAAGCAAAATAAAACAGCCAAGAGAATAAGTAAGAAGCGCCTTTTCTTCTAGAAAAAATTAGGGCAGCGCGAGTATTCCTGTATTTTAATATGAATTAGCCAGGCGCCTTACTTTGGTAGTATGCTCTATGAATATTTGTTTATGACTTCTATAAAGATATGTTTAAAGCTCTCAAGGGGTACTTTAATTTGTACTTAAATAATTCAAGCTTTTGTTATATAAAATAGTGTGGTTCTTGTTCCTTGCAGAGCTCCCTGCGGCGTATACTTTATTATTTACTTTAAATACTCTTGCCTTTTATCCTTTTATTATACTACAAATCTAGAGGGCCTTAATGATATAAATGCTGAGAATGGAAGTACTGTGGCTGCAAGTATGCCTCTTTATTTTATATAATATGCAAGCTGCTGGTGATAAATTTGCTTTACAATTCCTACTTATATTGATCGTTTGCGCCTAGGGATAGATCTCTTAAACAAGCAAAATACTTGAGTACATGCCTATAATATCTATTAGCCTATATATTTCATATAGTTTTCTATTCATATTTATACTTGTACTAAGACAATATTATGTTATATTAAATTACTTAAATAATGCACTGTTTGCGAAGGCACCATAAGCCTACTATATACATATTTCTATAGTACAGAATTCTCTTTTAAAATGAAAAGAGGTCAAATCCCCACACTCACGAAGGTCTAGTAACCGCAACCTTTTATTAAAGAAATATGCAACGTATCGTGGCTTTAAAACTTATAGTTGAATTACTAGAGTATAGTAGGATTAAAAAAAAGGAGGCTCCGACTAGAGTAGTATATACTACAGGGCAAGTGACTGACAAAGGACTTCTTCTTTCTTCCTCTTGTTAATACGGGTGCGTTTATACGTAAGCCATCTATTATCTCTCACTAAGATCTTTACTTTACTTATAGTTTTCTAAAAAGTACCGCATGATCCATATCTAGCGCGATGAAATATATTAAATATATTAGAGCAAGGTTGTCCAGATCCAGATACAAGCATATCATTGCTTTTAAAGCAAATAGGGTAATTTCAGCTTAAAGGAAAGCCATATTTATTGGAATTATAGAGGGTTAAAAATATTCAAGGAAAAGAAAGCTCTATGAAATCTGGATAAGTATATTTAAAAACCCCTTTACTACTTCTTAATAATTGATAACTTCTATGGAAAAATATATAAATGTAATCTAAAACTACACACCCAGTGCTAACTGAAAATACTAAGAATGTAGAATTTAAATTCATAAATTATGCGTGGCCTAGACTTGTGCTAATATATTATATACTAAATACTAAAAAATATGTTTTGCTTAAGTTTTTGCTTAAGTAATAATGGAGTAATTCTATATGGAAGTGAGCAGGCATTTATTACTTTTGCTCGGGCTAGGTGAATAAATAATTAAAGAGGCTAGCACCAATTCTAAGCACAAGCTGTAAGCACACAGGGATCTCTTTAAAACGTGAACGCAGCACAAATTACTTATCAAGGGCCAAGAATGCAAAGTTTTACTTAAATAAATATGGCAATAAAGTACCTGCAACTATAATTAATTCATAAAGAATTCCAAAGATAACTCCTCAAATATATGGCAGTGTTCTTACTCAAGTCTACTTAATTGTTTATAAGCTACCCTATAGAGCTGTTGGAGCATTCTCTCCCAGTTAAGCGTAGATTTTATTAAAAAATGACCAAGTAATAATACACCCACAGTTCTGCTCCTTCTTAGATGTCTTGTATATTATTTCGCAACCTATGTATCGGTATAATCTGGGTTTATAATCCACTTGCACCAAGCTATTCCTAGGGCTATATAATATAATGAAAAGGTATTATTCAATATAAACTTATATTTAAGCCTTAGAACGTATTTAATTTATTTTATGTAGGGGTGCATAACTTTAAAGAAGGTAAATAGTTACTTAATACAAATGTCGCATAGCACTACCTTGCTGATTTAGTTAAGTTAGTAAAAGATCTACTCATATTATATTAGAGGTATGCTATGCCTTGATTCCTCAGGCTAGTCCAGTAAAGTAACTACAAAGCAAGGGTTGTTTTATAGTCAGTTTTCTAAAGTAATTCTTTCCGCCAAAGGGGTTCATAAGTTTAGGCTTTTAAGTCACCTTAGATTGTGTGCCTTGGCCATTTGTCCAATTACTCTAGATTAAATTGTTACTCAAAACCTAGTATACCTATATAAAGGAGGAGAAAGTGTAAATAGCAGATTTATTTCCAAGAGGTGCCCTTAGTATATTAAGGAGATGTCCTCAATATTTCTTAAGTAAAGGGCAGTTAAGAGCATATTTTAAAATACCCTATCAGGCAAATAAATAGTTAAGCTTTCGCCACATAGAGTTGAATACCCGCGCAGCCTGCTTGGCTACGGTTGTCTTTATAGAAAAGATAAGTGACTACCTCTCGCCCTTAAAGCTTATATCTTAAGAGTACTTTCAGCAGTGAGTTATACTAATAGCTCTTCCTCTATCTTTACTTGCTTTACTTGCACTGCGGGGACCGGGTTATTTAATTATAATAACTAGAAAATGAAAAAGTACCCATTAGACCAGACTTTATAGAATGGATAACTGGTGCGAGTCCTACGTATATAAGTAATAAATAGCCCTTTTGGCTCCCTAAGCACGCGAACAGTTCTTGAAGTATACTATACCCCTTTGCTCTTGTTAAGAGATAGCTCCTTAAAGGCAAGATTAGGTGTGGCCCAGTAGTTCCTATATAATACTTCATTACCAGAGTACGCCATTGGTAAGAGAGTCTAACTGGTGGCGTTGTACTTATACTTTAATATATAAAGCATTCCTTCTTAAGGAGACTAAAAGAAAGACAGTAGCATAGTGTTTGCATACTTGTTAAGTGCTCTACTATATACCAAGTTATAAATATCCTTCAAGTAGAGACTTTCTATTACGCGCCCTTATAAGTTCTATGCTTTATTAATGCTTTAGTATACGGACTACACTTACCAGTGTCTTAAGACTATAGTTAAATAATTTTATGCAAGGGAATACCTGAACAAAGCAGCCTTTCTTAATAACTTCTAAATTATTTCGGCTGGAGGTACTTAAGATTTATAAACACGAATAATTGTTAAAGAAAAATGCGCGCTCGTATCCGCCTTACTAGTAAATAAGTTTACCAAAGGAGCCTAGCTAGAATTATATTTGCCTCCTTCTTCTAAAAAAGACTGGTAATGCCCTTGTACTGAGATTGGCCTATATAGATAGATAGAATATTCTTGTATGAGATGATGAGCGCTCTTATTAGTCTTAGTGTTGCACCTTCCCTAATCCCTAGGTAGGAATACTACGTAGCCCAATAGCTCTCTTGCTTATAATTTGCGACCTATAGATTAGACATTTCAGGTGATAGAAATTCGCGCACCAAAGTACTCTAATTTTAATAAACTAGTAAAAAGCGAAAAGGACCCTATTATGTAACATTCTTAAAGGAGTAGCTCTATCAGGAGCATTGGTGCAGGGCTAAATTAATTTTTTAGTAAGTGCTCAATAAATGTTAAGGAATAAAGTACATAGTATTCTTTCCTAGAGCGTCTTTGTGTAAAGGGCTACTCTCTAGTTCTATATTATTGAATATACAACTATGCACTTTGTATTCCTTACTGGTAACTAGACATATAATTATGCATAAATTAAGGCTTTAAATATGCGTTACACACCTCCTAATTATGAATTATCTATAACTATCTATTTTTAAATGCGCCTTGTCTTAATAAATATGACCACGGGAAGGTCTTCTTACATTAATAAACTAGACGATTGTTGGCCTCTATAAACGAGACATACTAACTGAGTCCTTAATACGTACTTTAAGAAGGCCTATAACTTATATTATCAGAGCACCAAGGCAGATGTAGGCACGTATCTTTCACCCTTAACCAAAGGATTTTGCAAGTGCAGCACTTCTAGTATATTATTTCTCCCTCAATCAAATATAGCTACTTAAGTTTACTCAAAGGCAGGAATACTCCCTATTTATGAAAGATGCTACATAGCTCTAAATACGGACACACTCTTTATAAAGGAATTAAGCTTTGACTAGTACAGGCTAATATATCGGTGTTATCACGTATAATCAAGTGTACGTTACTAAAAAGGCTAGAGCTGTCCCAAATTCAATTGACTTAAGCAAGACAAATATAGAGAAGTATACCTATGATTGATGTTACACAACTACCCAGAAATTCATTCTTAAGTAATGGAAATCTTACCAAAAACGGCGCTTAGCCTTAGATAAAAGAAGATGGTTTAGAGTATAGAAGTATAGCTAAACCCATAAATATATTTAGCTGTCTTGCGGCGCTTTTATAAAATATAACCTCGAACTAGTGCTAATATAAAATGGCTTTATCCTTAGAGTAATTGGTAGAACTTGTAAGCTTAAGCACAATATGCCACCATGTACTCCCTGCTTATAGAATTATTTAAGCGCTTTTCTTATCTTATAAAATGCCCCTAGTATATATATAAGCCTCACCTCTAAAATATTATATACTTATAAGCAAAGTAAGTAAAGCAGTATAATTTAACTACATACAGAGTCTACATTGGTGCAGCAAGCCCGGTATAATAAAGGTGCCTAAGAACAGGGCGCACGCATATTAGCTAGAATAAAATATCAAGGTCTTATAGGTTACTTAGAGGCGGCAATTATTTGACTACATGAGTCTAGCTATATTTTCGTTATATAAATTATGTATTAGCTACTTGCTCTAAAAAAAAGGCAAAGGCATTACTCTCTGGGGATTCTATTATTAAAAGAAAACTTATTAAATAGAGGTTAACTTAAGAAGGAATACTAGGTACATGGCTAACAAGATTAAAGGCTTGCCTTACCACTAAGACCTGGGCATTTGTGCTCTTATAAATATTAATATACAATCTTAGAACTTCTCGCCTTACTGCTCCCTAAAGTTGTACTTGGGGTTCCTATCTCTCTTTTCATAATTTTGGCAAGAATTATTTGTGTGATGAAACTAATTTTGTCTTAAAGCATTAATGGCTTGTGAGCTCTGAGATAAATACATTGAATAAAGGGTGTAAAGAATACACTTCTATAGCTGCAAAAGTGCTACTTATTAGAAAATGCTTGAGGAATAAATCATAGCTATTAGTTAGGGCCAGCCTGGCAGAATATCTAGGAAGTAGTTATCCATAAGTAGCACACCATGAAGAGTAGTCTATTATTAACACTATAAAACATATAATCGAGCGGTGCCATAAATCAAGTATAAAGAAATAGCTCAAAATTCGAGGGTACCTTGATCGGAATGTTTATAGAAGCGGATTTTTTAAACCTTTTGTATAGAGAATGTGTCTGCTAAATTGAACAAAATACTATATTAATTATCTAAAGAGAGCAGCACCCGTTAACCCAGTACTCTTAAATAATAGTTCACTAAAAGGACTTGGCGTACTAAAATATTCTTTTTAGGTGGGTATTTCTATAAAACCACTGCTTACTAGCCACGCTTTAATGATTAAGCAGCTTTTCTACCGTGGTAACTACATATGTAAAAGAACAAGTTATAGCGCCAACTTTATTCTTGTTAACTACGCTTAGGTAAAACCTTACCAAGATAATGCAGCATAGCTATAAATAACTCCTAAAGGAAGGGCCGGCAGGTAGTTGTCAAGCACAAATCTCAAGCTTAAATTAAATTTAATGAACTCCTACAAGCTGACCCATACCTCCTATTACAAGCGTGCAGTACTCTAATACTTTATTTATGGAAAAGGATATACTCTTTGCTTTATTTACTTCTACCTCTATTTTATATCAAGCTCTTGACTCACTTTTATATAGAATATGTTATCAGTACAATAATAGTTACTCCTAGGTTACATAAATTTACTTCAGGGACAATCTTCTATTAGAGCTGGGTTAGCGGAGATTTATAGAGCTTATATTATATATATTTATATTAGGCTCAAAGTCAAATACTACGTTTCTTCCTAGCAAGGGTGGGAACTTTCTTGGTCGGCTTGCTTTCTACATAATAATAAATTAAAATATTAGGTGAAGTGCTTGGGCAAATAGCTTTGGCGCGCTCCTTTCTACAAGGCTTTGTAAAGTAAGGCATAAATCATAGGTTAGCTCTATTCATAGACAAGTAGGGAAGTGAAGAGTATCTTTTCTATGGCGTGATATAGTTCAAAGACCCTTTCTATTGCGTAGGGATTCCTTGTGGAATATATCTCATACCTAAGGAACTGTGTTGTGTAATTAACTACTATTTAATTAAAGAGTGCAATACTCTTTTCCTTTAGTAGCTTTAAGATATGTATAAGTGGGAAGCGCCCCATCTTCATAGATCCTAACTATACTATAATCATAATATGTTTTGCAAAGCGCTATGTTCTCTAAGAAAACCCTATAATTTATGATCAAGCTGCGAGTGTAATACCTGGGCTAAAAGATCTAGGAGATCCTGCAGTATAGTTATATTTTGTAAGTGACTAGCTCCAAAAAGGAAAAATTATAAACGTGCCAACCCGTATTTTATTTAGAGTGATTACTAGGAATACCCTTTACATAGATAATTAATAGTAGGTAGACCCATTGCTCTTAGTAACGCCCTTATAACTTTAGAGCAGCCCTGTAGTTTGTTATAGTAAATGGATTGATCTTAGCGTATTCTATAACGCCCGTCAACAAAACATTTTCCTTTCTAAATCTAAAATAGGAGTTATTAGCTTTCTATAGCAAAATGCGCATTCTTCCCGGGCAAAAGGTTGATTAGTAAATAGGCCTTTACGTTTTGAACAAAAGATTTAACAGAAGGCTTAGAATACAAAGCTTTTCTTTATGCACGCCTCGCGTGGAGTCCTGGCTTGCTTAATTAAAGTATTTCCTGGTTTAAAGCAAACTCGAGTTATTCAAGGTACACCCAATTTATTATAATAATTATATTACAGAAAGGTAGGCACATAAAGAGCTCTAATTATAGTAAATCATGTGGCATACGGAAGATAATATTTAATACTTCATTTAGTAGGGCAAGTTAAGGGAGAGTCTTCTCGCACCTCTATTAAAAAGACTGCCACATTATTTTTAAGGAGTCTACTCCCTTTATTTCTCATATAATTCTAGTACCTTGAGGGGTATTTTCTAAATAGCTCCACTCAAGTACTTATTAATAAGAGCTCTTTACTTCTATTTACTTCTATAATCACTATTCGCACTGACTACTAAATAATATAAATTGCTTTTGACAAAAATATTTGCGGGGCAAGAAAAGTGTGTAATCAAATATGCAAATGTCTTACATATAAATATAGAATGTGCTGCCCAAGTGTAAGAAGGAAAGAGTACTCCCTTAAGGTGTGTAAATGCTGCAGTATTAAAGGGAAAGTTCTAGTCTAGTGCTCTTTTTTTATGAATCTTACAAGAAATGCACGGGATACCCTGTACTATATTTACTAGGCCCAACGTGCTACGAGCTAGTTTGCATACTAGGATCTTTGGACTAGTTAATAAATAGCTTTATACATTAGGACACAAGGACGATTTTAGGGGCATTTCTATTAAATTAATAAAGAATTCATTAGCAAACCTTGTTACTAATATTTTTAACAAATAATTTAGGATATATTGTACTTTCCTGACAATCAATCAATTATAGCCCTAACGGCCCTCGCAAAAGAAAAAGGTACCCTATTGAGGAACATAATAGGTCTAATTAATTGAGAAGTATTAATATTATACACATTCTCTAAACGGTGCTTTGACATCTTGCACAAGACAGAGCTCTATATTATGGCTTACTTGCTATTTAGGTTAGGTAGTTTTACTTTATCTAGTAATTAGTTTTTAGGTAAATAAAATAAAGGCTTAAGTTTTATATA
This sequence comes from Plantago tenuiflora, assembly GCA_036897805.1. Lineage (NCBI taxonomy): Eukaryota > Viridiplantae > Streptophyta > Magnoliopsida > Lamiales > Plantaginaceae > Plantago > Plantago tenuiflora. The sequence goes on along the minus strand of JAYMST010000049.1, from coordinate 3,710 downwards.
CTTATAAAGATTTCATTTGTAAAAAGCGGATAGGGATGCCTAAAAATATTTAAGGGAGTTATGCTACCTATAGCTGCGCTAAAACACGTAATTGCTAAAAGGTATCATAAAGGATGAGTAATATTTTGTGAATATTATCTCAAGATAAATACATTCTAAGAACAGAACTAAATATAAAGGGGAAGCTTCGGTGCTGCAAGGGCGTATAACATAGCGTCACTACTAAAGGAGTCCTCTTCTCTTGAACAAGTTAGGTAATATAGGCACTTCTTATATCTAGGTAACGCACTTTATAAAAGGTACATATTCTATTGTGAATACTTTGGTGTTAGGAAATATTATAGCGTAGTGTATTGGGCAAAGTTACTTCGAAACATACCCCTTAATAAAGGCTAGGTGTTGCATGGTCACTGCCTCCTAGCTATGACTACGATACTTATTTGCTTATACTTAGAATTATATAGATATAGCATGCCTGTGTTCCTTAAGTATTATACCTTTATAGTAACGCAAGGTCACGTTTTGTAAGTGCATACGGAAATAGCCCCTTATAGGAAGTAGATCTTAGCTTTTTATGAGTAGTTTGTCAAGTACCCGGCCCAGTACATAGAAAAGAAAAGGAGGATAAAGCAAATTGATTAAGCAATAGGACCCTCCTAGAAAACTTACCAGCAGTCTGTTACTTAATCAAAGCTTAAATACAAGACCCCTTTTATATTTACCAAAGTGCCAGTGTTTCTTCTCTGTCATAGTTAATACTTAGGCACCCAACCCAAGATTTTATAGTGTTATATAGACAACAAATTAAGCAAGACTTTCTCATATAACTTAATAAGGCTACTCTCTAGGTCTATGGTTAGAGGGCTTAAGCACAGGTATTTTTTTCTATATTTATTTTAAGAAATGACTTTTGCTATAAGTTTTTACTACAAGTAATGTAGTGGTAAGATTGAGGGGGGTAGCTTCCAAATTTATATAATTTATATTGATTCTAATATAAGCTTAACATACGACTAGAGAAGGCCTATGCTTCAAAGATGCTTAATTAAGCTAGTGTGAAGGGAGAAATATCTGCTAGTCTTCCTCGCGCACGCACCTCTTATAGTTTTAAATATTTGTAGCTATTTAATTTAAATATTAACTCTTTGCTGTCTTTATAAAGAGGTCTCTGCAAGAAGCAAGCAACTAGGCTATATAGGCTGTCCTGTACTTCCCTTTTGTTAATAGAGTTTGAGATTAAACTACCGCACTCTATTATTGGTTAGTACTACCTCCCTTTATAAAAACATGAGTTACTCAGCTGTACGGGAGCGTAAATATAAAGCAAAGTACCTTTTGCCCTAGCTACTAGACGAGATTTAGTACCTATAAATTATAGTTATGTCTTATGTAAAGAAAGGGTAACAGCACGGTGCATTACTTTCTATAATAGCCGAGGCGCAGAAGTGCCCATATTAAATAGGTGATAAGTTCTCTATATGGCAAGCTAAAATATTTTGAATAAGTAAGTGAGCTGCCTAGGCGAGTACGCCAGTGTACCTATAATTAGAATTAGCGGGTAAATATTAAAGGTATAAAACTAAATAAAGACCCCAATAATTATAGTACTGAAACATAAGGGAAAAGCAAATAAACATCTTCTAGCATTTATTTTATAATATCAGTTACCTGAGAATGCGTACTTATACGTTACGTGATCGATAGCCCCCAAAGTTATATATATTTATATTTAGAAACCTGCACCATTCCATATTTTTAAGCCTTTAAGTATTCGTAAGAGTAAATTAGTAGCATAATATACTAAGACTGAGTTCCTTTATATTTCATAAGCAAAGCCCTGCAGAAAGCCTATTCCTACTAGAGTTACACAATAATTAAGTACTCCCTCTTTTACTAACTTCTTTTACTAACTTCTTTTACTAACTATAGTTTAACTAATACAAAAGGGCAATCCAATATTTTTCGTTTATATAACTATATTAAAGTATTTTACCCCAAGAAATGCGAAGGAATTTTTATTAGACTTACCAAATACATTTCATGAAGAGTTAGGTGTACCTAAAGACTCTAATACTTCTATAAATTAAAGCAACTTACCTTTAATATGAATGATAGTAAACGCCTGATAATCTTGCACTTAATTATACTTAAGTATACTTAAGTAGCTGGGAGTTATAGGTCTATTAGAGGAATTGAGGCATCTATGTTTTGCTTTATACTTTATAAAGGCCCATGTACTCCGTAAATATAGTGTTGGGTACTGCAATGAACTGCTTTTGCTCGAGATGGCTGACCGCCTATAAGTGAGCTGCGGCATGCCCCCCCCCTTTTTTTTTTAGGCACCAAAGCACCTTATTCTATGACAAGTATGTGGTCCTAAGAGATTAGAGAAAAGGGCGCATTTCTTGAGCTATCTGCTTTGTCAAGTATTCTTCTTAAAGATCAGCACTTAATAGTAACGAAGTATATAATCTTGACTACTTCCTACGATAAATAGCTTTTTGGTCATCCTAAAAGTAATGCACAAGTTTTTGCGCGGGCCCTTTTTAATATGATTACCTTTTAAGATATACGTGCTCTAACTGAGCAGTATGCGCCGATGCCATATCTAATATAAACAATTATTTGATGATGTGAACTTAACAAGAGTTCTTTATTACCCATTTACTCTTGTAAGTTTTTTGCCGAGCCATTTAGTAATACTCTTTTATTTAAGACTATACATTTGAAACACGCCGTCGGATAGGCTTCGTGCTACGTTATACATCACTATTTAAAGAGTGAAGTACTTTTATAAACCCAGCAAAAATGTCCTAGTACTTGCCCCACCTTCTCCTTGTATAGCATTACTCTCTTGGTCATTGCCTGTTCTAGTAAGCATATATGACTGCATTAATAGCAGCTAGCCTGAGATATCAAGACAAAGGGATGTCCTAGTAGGTTCTCTCAACTTATTTATAATTTACGGGCCTACGGTTATAGGTATCTTAAGCTCGTAGTTTAAGGGTACTGCGCTTCTCCCCTGCATAATACATAATAATAAATATAATATTGGCTGGATTGGCTGGTAAGGGAAGTGCATTTTCTCTAAACATAAGGAAAGATCTGTATTATGCGTAGGTCTGTATCTACAACACCTGACGCCAACTAATAGCTAATAGATAGGGTTTCGTAATATAAAATATTGTGGTCTCCTATTAGAAATACAAAGACTGCGGAGATACTATTGCGTCCTAACTTTGTGCCCCTTACAATTTATAACCCGGACGTAGTTAGTAAAGTACTTGCGGGCATACCTTGGTGCTCAAGCCTTATTAGACTATATTATATATAACTACTGGATCAAGGATGGTTATACATAAAATACCCTCTGCATGTATATAGGAACTTCTCTTCAAGCAAGAAGTAGTACTCCACCTTTACGTGTATATTACTACTGCCTATGATTTTAAATAGAAATATTTACTGCGTATGAAATCTCTGGCTATGGCAGCCGTTAACTGCTCTACATGGCGTACTTGAAAATGTGTAGGAAATAGAAAGTAACTTATATAGAACTCTAAGATGAAGGTATATCCTTTACCTGTTCGGGCTTTTCATTAAGTAAGTAAGCGCCCTTTCTTTAAAAGAATATCTAGCCTTGTGCGTTGTCTTAGAGAAGTTATTGCTTTCTTATATCAAGCTCTTGACTCACTTTTATATAGAATATG
>JAYMST010000048.1:0-19256 GCA_036897805.1 Plantago tenuiflora | reverse complement strand
GTAGGGGTGCTATATTAGCCTTAGGGACTCCTCTGTTATATAGTTATATTTACTGACTCTTGTACTGCTCTGCTAAAGTTTATTTATTAATATGTATTTTTCACAAAGCTAAATATTAAAAATACCTTATTCTTGGAGAAGCTACTTATTTCTTTCCTAAGGAAGGAGTACACCTAATTAAAAAGTAAATATCTTGTCTTAAATTCTGTAATTGTTAAGTCTTAAAAGATCCTTGTCTATTAGGGACGTATTTAATTCCCGTGCCTTTAGCGTAAGGTTAGTAAATAACTATCTCTTTAACTCCCTTTAATTGTTGTTAGAGCTCCCCGCAGCAAAGGTACGCACCTTGTTTATTAATAAAAATTAATAAAAAAACACTTTCTTCTTGGACACAGTAGTATTTTCGAGAGATACCACGCTTTCACTTTCCGCTTTATAGATTTTAAACTCCATCTGAGGGTGCCCAGATGTACTTAAATAATTTTGCATAAACGCAGGCTTACTAATGACTTCTTTCTACGCCTAAAAGGAAGTACTTTCTAATAGCTAACTTAACAGGCATATTACTAGGTAAGAAGACATACTCTCTACCTGGCTTAGTTTGTATAGGGGTCTCTTAATAATAATAAGTTATTTGTCCTATACCTACTTTATATTGTCCTTGGAAATAAATGTAATCGCTAACTGCCCCTACTGGAGTTAGTAGTAAATATTAGAGTCTAGGCACACTTCTTTATTTTGTGCAATTTTTACTGTACCTTTTAGAATAGAGCCTTGATTTATATTGCTAAATCGTGCTTAAATGGGCCTTTGTAAAATGATAGAGGAGGGTATGTATAATTATATTTTTTTACTTGAGGTTTTATTAGTTTTATTAAACAAATATTGCACAGATAATTTCCCTCTTCACTTGGCCGAGTTACCTCTTCTTTTCTTGCTAGAGGAATCTTTAAAGTATTAAACTAGTTATCTTTATAGCAAAAACCCGTGTCTTATTTAATCTCTCATACTTTCTTGGAAATATAATATAAAGGCTGCTAGTGGTAATGCTACACTTTTAGTCGATGCTTCTATACAATTTTGTTCTGTTCACGGGAAATTGGGAAAGTAATTATTGGTGCATCTTTTAATAATAAACTTAATAATAAAGTCATTTGCCACTCATCCCCAAATTTATAATTTCGTATTATACCCAATTATGGGATAGGCCTCTCTAAACAGCTTTGCAAGACTTAAAGTGCTTTTAATTATTTTAAAACGAAGGGTAAATATAGTGGAAGTTTTTTATTAATAAATTTAAGGGGTTTGCACCCTTTTACCTAGCGTATCTATTAGTGCTAAAGCTCTATGCGTAAAAGAACTGTTAGGGATGCAATCCTTAGGCCTAGTAAATAACTAAATAAATAACTTAGAAATTATACTGAGTCAGCAAAGCTTGTACGTAACAAGTAACTATATCCCCTAAACGTAATACTTAAACTCTTATAGATTGACTAGGAAGTAAAGGCCCTCTTTAGTATTCCTTTCTTTCTATTTATAGAACGCTCTTCTTACTTGTACTCTTGCTTTGCGTTGTTTTATACTAAATGCCTTACGCCTTATCAAGGGAATCTATTTATCTAAACTTTCTTTTACTATCACTTGGTCTTGAGACACTAGATAGATTGCGGGGTGAGAAGAAGGATGCTTTAATAATAAGCCCTTTGCCCCCTTACGTAAGTGATCTGCGCGTATGTAATCTTATGACATACATATACATAAAGGCTCTATTATATATATCTTAAATTATTAAATAAACTAGAATCGGTCACAAAGTATAATCTGCCAGAAGAAGGGAACATATTTTATAACTTCAAGGGAGGAGCCCCTCTAGCCGCGAAAGGTAGATCCAGCTCTGGTAAGAAAGTCAAGTACTTTAGTTAGTATAATTATTTAACAAGGACCCATCTCTAATAGAGAGTATATCTAATTGCTAATAGAAATAGTAACAGACGCCTACTATTCTTGCTATAAATCTTGCTATAAAGATATTTTGGCATATGTTTGGGCTTGGAATATCTTAAAGAGCTTAGTGATGGAGATGGGGATACCGTTCTGTATCCTGTTATTTTATAGGAATAATTTTGAAATGAAAATGTTGTATTACTAGGTAAAGGCCTAGCACTTTTTCTTAATAAATTAGAGCTTGTATTAGAGAACTATGTCTACTAACCCCTACTCTTTAAGGTTTTTTATAAGTAATAAGTAACCCTTTGCGGACTGCGCCACGCAAAAGTAAATACCTCAAGTAAATGTCTTCTATAAAATATTAGTGGATATGCGCTTAATATTTTGGCCATCTCTATACTTGGTTATAGTAGCACAAATAGAAATTGTCCTTTTGCCTTATTACATTTTTTAGAGCTTTCTAGAGGGCAACTTCTAGGCATAACACTGACAAAACTATATTTATCGAGTCTTTAAGATGCAGCGCGAGGGTAAAAATAATTGAGAATGCTTGAGTAAAATGGGCTCACTTAATAGACACGCTTTCTTCTAGGCTTAAGGGTGGGTAGTTTATTTATGGTAAAGAATTAGTTATGCTTTATAAAAACTATAAAACCTATGCATTTAATAGAGCTATCTTTCTCTTAATTACTAAAATAGTCTAACCTTATTAGTAAATTATTAAGCAATTCTTTGTCCAGCTTTATACAACTGAGAGTGTTTCTTGACCGAGTATAAATGTTATAGCTTTAAGAGAAGGTAATGGCCTATTAATATTAATGGGTTGAACAAATATATTTATTTTCCTACACTAGATGTGCTAGAATTATCCGGCGTCCTTTAAAAGAAAATGTCTTTAACTTGAAGCAAACCTACACAATCGAGGTAGTTTACCTTAGTGCTTGTTTTCACAATTAATGAATTGCCTCAATGCGTTTTGCCCGGCTTTACCCCAAAATATCTACGCCCAGTAGGTGGAAGTCCTGTAGCAACGGCTTGCCTTTGAAGAGCGTGCCTAAATTATTTGTACTTAAAATACCTTTACTCAACTGGTAAAAGTGCTCTAATATCACTTTCTATTTCTATAAGAGCCCGCAACGCGAGTATCCCTCAAATGAACTTAAAGTTATACTTAAACCCTTACAGATCTAGCCACTCTCACAAAAAGGACGCCTCACTAGAATAATTGTGGATAATAGCTTACCTCTCAAGTATTGCAAGAAAGGAGGAATTCCTAGGCATAGCGCCTCAATTAATTAGACATAAATCTGAGTCTAGAACTTGAGGAAGGAAATACTACTACAAATTGCTTAACATCCTCCTTAATAACTCTCGCTTTAGCAAGAATGCCACGATTTATCTTTGGTATCTTAACAACTTTACTTTGGGCAAGCTATTTTTATTAAACCCCGCGCTATATTTTATTTTATGTACAGACTCTTTGGAAAAGTATTGCTCTAGTGAGTGCCCTTTATAGATAATATAATTTATAGAATAATATAGAAATAGGCAAATACCTCTTATCAAGCCTTGATAGACTAGGGTAAAATCCCTCTTTCTTCTCTCACACTTAAGAGAATGTTATAGCTATACCATTTATATATATTGGAGTAGTACTTTCTATTATGTAATGTCTATTAAAAGCTTCTAAAATGTATAATCTATTAGGTGGTTATAGAGTTTGCCAAATACTAGTTTATTACAGAGAACTTTCCCCTTTTCCTTAAAGCATGCGGTACTTGTGAGCTAGCACTATGGATAAATAGCTCTCATGCTTTTATAACTTAAACTTAACTCTAGAAAGTGTGAAATAGGTTTCTTCGCAGTAAGTTCCTAGTACTAATAGTTTATTAAAGGAGTACTTAATTAGTTGGAATACAAAACAACTCTTATTTAGCGCAAAATATTTATACCTTCGAGGAATTATAATTAATTGAGCCTTCATATAGTCAAGTATCTATTACTCCCTGCTAACCTACAAAATCCTAATACAATTATAGCTAGTATATATATGCTCACATATGTGAGTCTCTTTAAATATATTAAGCGGATTGCAGTTGGTGTCTCTTAGCGTAGCGCCTTGCCTTTCCACTAGGTTTCTTTAAGAATATTATAGTAAATATAGTAAATTTTTTATAATTCTTTCTCATTTTCTATAGCCTTTAGTATACTTAATTTAATGGAAGGGTCCTTGTTTATAGATTTGACTTAGAACAGGTCTTTGCAAAATTGTGGGCAGAGAGGTAGTACAACTTAAGAAACTATCACTTTGTACTAGTAAAATAGTAAAAAATGGATCGCTCGCCGGCGGCGGTCTTTAAGAATATATTTTAAGAATATATATATTATATATATATCTTTACGAGTACTATTTTATTAAAATTTATTAAAAGGGTAGATTTAATTGTGCTCATGGTAGATTGCTTGCTCTGAGTAATACGTGGCTGTTCCTTTTTAAATAAAATATACTTACTTCCACTGAACCTAGTAACTAGAGTTCTGAGCCCCTATCAAATAATATAGATATAGAAATATGCTATCACACCCATCATTGCTTGTTCCCTTGTAGTCAAGTACCCTTATGCTTAATATGCTTAAACAAAAATAGAACAGGATTTATTAATATAGATACTTATGCCCCTTAAACTATGACAAGTAATTTCTAGTATTTCTGGGCAGCCTTTTCTATGATAGCTTGTCAATGTGCCTTCTATTTTTATGCTTGCGCTGAATTCACTTTGACTAGTCCTTCTTTTAAGCTATTTAATATGATATAGTCCTTTACTAAGCTCGACTTCCTAGAACAGCTGTAGCCAGCACCTTGCTTTTTAGTTATGGCAACAAAAGAGAGTGTAGAGAAGTGCCTAAGTTAGTACCTTAATTCACTGGTGAGTCTAGAAGGATGAAATAAATTTGACCTAGAAGACCTCAATTGCCTAGAGCTGAGGGGGGGGGGGAAATATTGCTACTAAAGCGTACACTATATTTAAATTGAAGTGGTAAATTATTAAATGAAAGGTGATATATCATAAGGGAACGCCCTACTTGGCCGGCAATAAAAGCAATTAGTACCCCCTGTCTTGTATAATGTCTACTAAAAACTTCTAAAATCACAGCTTGTAAGACCCTCTATTGGCGCATTCTTATTAAGGCAAAGCGCTTTTTTTAATAAAAAAGGCGAAGAATCACCTGTGGGGTCTTGTAAACACACGTTTCTATTAAGTAATTATAGGCTATGAAGTACTCCCTCTATGAACGCTTAGCTAATAGCACAGATGCAAGTAATCTATTTATAAATAGGCAAATAGGCCCTATTGCTAGAGATACGCGCCCTTTGCGCCCGATAAAAATTAGGCTTGTAATAATTAGAACTGTGTCTGCTATTTATTAATAAATACCTGGTCACGCCACGAAGGGTAATGTCCCCCTCCCTTTATTCTTTGTTAAATACTTAAATATTTGTCTCAGTAATTAGCTGCGTACCTGTATCTTTCCTACGCTTGTGAAGGAGCTACTGCTCTATGTTTATATTTTTCGCAATTATTCAACTAATTCAATTATAAAAACCTAAGCAAAACAGTAACGGAGAGTGCATTTTTATTAATGCAAAACACACGCGGAAGGCCTTTTATAGGTGTAATTTTTTTATTCTTACAAAGACTAGAGCCGCACATTTAAACACTGTTTTTATGAATAAACTTAGGGCACGCTATTGGGCCTACCATAGATATGGGACTTCCCAAGCAATGAATTATATTATAATTATAGCTAACAAGGGAAAGTTTATAGTACTATAGCGCTATAAAGAGCTACAAGTTATATAAGCAAAGACTCTCATAAGCCCTCATTATGCTTTACCTTTTATAAATGTCTTTTATAGTTAACCTTATCTTTTCAAAATTATGAGTTATTGTACAAATTCTCCAGCAAACAAGCCTCTGTGTGGAACTCTAAGCACTCTTGTAAGTGATATATTATGTGCTAATCTATTTGTTAGCTAGGGTAAGTTAGAAAAATAGCCCCTTTGAGGAAGCCTTACACTGGTACCTCATATTTAAGAGTTATTCCTCTTGGCCTCGCTAGTTTAATTTTAATAAACTAGTAGGGGTGCTATATTAGCCTTAGGGACTCCTCTGTTATATAGTTATATTTACTGACTCTTGTACTGCTCTGCTAGTTTTAAGCGATGACACGTCTTCTCTAGCCTTTTAAGTACTATTAACAGAGCTTAACCTATAAAATATAAAGACTTGTCACCGCTAAAGTCATACTATCATACTATATATTTACAAAATGAGAGGGCTCACTAGAGCTAACCTAACACTTCTGAGAGGACCTACTTATATTTTTATTTTTAAGCTAGACTAGAATTCTCTTATGCTTGCTGCAAGCAGGCCCTGCCCACAACTATATAATTATCTTAACAAACCCTATTTGTGTGAGGTTAATACTCTACCACACCTTTAGGGCGGGGCTTTATTTATCTGTAACAAGTGACTTATGAACTATGCCTTTGTAACTGACTACTTATTTTAATTTGTTTTAAGGCCTATCTTATTACGTGAAGGCAAAGCGGCCTTTACTAGAGAGTAACTTCTTTTTTAGAGTATTAAAAAAATATCTGGTGCAAGGGAACCTGTTTAATTATATTCAACAAAAGCTTGGAAACAGTAGCAAAAGAGTAGCGTCCTCTTATAAGCCAAACCCCCGGTTCGGTCTAGAGTTAGAATGATTCCATATAATTCCAGCTACTTTTATTAAGTAAATATCACCTAAGACATGCCTTTTCTACCTATAATTTAATTGCGCGAACTTCGCTTGCCCTATGAAGTCATATCTAAGCCCTAGTTTATATTATAAATGCCTCCCTTATAAATTTATATTTCAAGTACTCCTAAAGTCCTAAGTGCGTTTATGTAGTCAAATACGAAGCTTATAGATCCTAGTTATACTTAATTTGTTAAGTTAGTTTGTGTAAAAAAAAGTAGGTGCCTATAGGAAGATAACTCCTGCCTATTCTAGTGTTAGTTTAAGGGTAGTCCGCTAAGATTGTACCTTGCAATTTAACCATTATTATACATGACCTTAATTTATCTATGAAAGGTAATATTTCTTTATACTTAAGTATGCGGGCCTGTCTAGATTTGCTAAGTATGTAACAGTGCTCCTCCCTTCTAATATGTACTCTCTCCTAGTTTATGGTTAGTCCCTTTAAAATAAATGGGGGGTTACTGTAAGGCAAGCTACTAGATACGGCCTTTATACTATTGCACACTTGAAAGATTTTTATAGAATAGAATTACTCTAAACTCTAATTCGTTAAGAAAGAATCACTTGACCCTCAGTATAGGATATACCCTCTCTTGAGTACGGAAGCGTTTCCTCTTGCTGCGACCGGACTATACTCTTTGCTTTATAACTTTGCCTAATTCGACTTAAGGGTGTACTATTTGCCACTCTGTTTAATATAAGAATATGGTGTGATCTTACCCACGGCTGCTGTACTTAAGTATGAAATGATTTATGTAATGCAAAGAGACTGTCTATTCTTGCCAATGCGGCAGGTACTTGAATAGGCTCGAAAAATTGTAGTAAGCTGTTTCCCTTATTATTGCTTAAGAATACATATAATTATTATAGTACGCTGTTAGCCTCAAGGACTCCCTAATAATTTAACTTTAACTATAGTACACACCTGAGTGCTTCTTTAGTAGGGTTTTAAAAAGCAAATGCCCTAATCTATCCCTACTGAGCCTAAAAGAACAGAGCCTTAAGTATACCTTAAAATAGAGCTGAAATGAATGGAATAGTATCACATGCACTTGAGAATTACTAGAGCTATATTATATAGGATAGGGCGTCCCCCCCCCCCTAACTGCAACTTTGTAAGGGCTAGAATTCATTTAATTATTTAGTAAGAGGAGAGCGTGGCTTTTTATATGATGTAGATTCTGTACAAGAAAACTTAGTATTGAAGAACTTGGCGATGTATTTAAGAAATTTAAGAAAAGACGCTAGAAAAGAAAGAGAGCTTATTATAGAACAAACACAAGAGCTCGCTTGTCGAAGACTTCCTAGTACAGGGAGAGTAGCCAAACAATAACTGTGCTTTAGATCTTACTTGTGAAACGTCTATTTCTTTATGACAAATGCCTTAGTGTACTTAACTTAAAGGGCAGGTAGAATAATTTATTAGTTGTAGCACTCAGTCAAAACAAAAGGATATTACATATTTATAGGCCCACTCTTGGAGAAAGCACAATCTATTCATTAACAAGCCTCTTTAGAAATGATGAAATAAGGTATTTAACCTTATATTTAATTGCCATAAGACTGAGGAAAAGCCTGGCATATAATAGGGTAATACTACGTGTACTTTATAGACTTGGTGGTTACTAATAACTTTGTACTTTAAGTGAGTAATTATAGGCTCGCTATAGAAAAAAGATTCTTGCCTTAATGCTAAAGGCGAGGGCTCTCTTGTAGGCATTAATATTCTTGTACTTGAAAAGTTATACTTGTTAAACATAAAATGGTAGCGTGCTTCTCTTATTATTGTCTGTACACTGGCTACAAAACTGGAATACAATGCTCTATTAAATATACGCAGCTCGTTGTTGTTGTAAAATTAGACAACACCTTTCTTAAATTCTGGTTATATTAGATCAGATAGTCTTTAGTGGCAAGGTAGAATCCCTTACTATAAGTATATGGAAAGAGGTGGGCACATTTAATACTTCCTGTTTAATTATTTAGGTGCTACCTTATGCCTTTAAAGAAATTAGAAAAGTATATGGTATTATATTAGGATTATGCTTAGAATATATTTCTGTAAAATGAAAGAACACTAGAAGAAATCCTACGTACATGTTTATATAGAGTATATAGAGTAAATTTATTTAATTTTTGCAGTAGGGAGGTGCGCACACTTAAATAACTAAAAGAGTTGTTAATAATAGCGTACAGTATTTTTTCACTTTGCGCAAGTAAAGAAATAGAAAATTATGCCTGTCAACTCCGGGAGAAGAAAGCATGGATCTAGTCCTGTTTTATAGTAAATGCATGACCCTATAGACCTATTTCATAAAACTTGCCTAAGGGATGTTGTTTAATTAAGATTAGTAGTAAGGAAGAATAAACCTGCTACCCTTGCATTTTCCTACAAGCGTGCACCAACGTACTAATAAGGACCTTTGCCAAATATAAAAGCATAAGTATAAGTAAGTAAGTTTTACCTTATATAAGGGACTGTAGACTGATTATATCTCTATTTAATTCCGTAAAGTAAAGTCGGAGCTGAGGCACTTTCTTTAAGAAAATTTTGTAAAAGATTTGTAAAAGATATAGGGCAAATAAGTTTAGTAGACCACTACATAGGGTATCAATTAACTCGGGCAGCGCTTGTATTTACTAATCACAGCTACGCCAAGAAAGTATTATCACCTAAGCTTTTGTTTTATGGTGACCTATAATGAACCTTCTTTTCTTCTTACTTTTTTTTCAGGAGTACTTCTATTCCTAGACATTTCTTTATAAATAATCTATAAAGAAAAAAGCCTGTTAGACCGTAGTGGCAGAAAACTTATTGATACTTTAGCAAGCTTTAAACCACGCCCCTCTATTTTAGTGTATCTTTAAATATATAGAATAGAATAGAAGGAAAGTACGGCATGAAAAGAATTTCTCTATAGAACCACTTATTAAAGAGATGGAAAATAGTGCTCTCTCTACCTAACTATATTTTGTAAGAGCCCATTACTATGAGTACTATGAGTGAGCCTTTACTACATAACATAGTACTATACTTTATAAGGGAGCAACTCCTCATTTTATATAAGTAATTCATACCTAACTATGAGAGAAAAGGGCGAAGAGTTAAGAAATACAACGCGCATACTCTCAAGAAATCATACCTTACATGACTATTAGCTATAAGACTAATAAGGCCTAGTAATTTAGCAGGAAAGAGCTCCTATTTATATTCCATATTTTACTACACGCAATTTCTACAAAATACAAGAGCACCAAAACCAACCCTAGGCGCGTATTTACTAGGGCAGAATTCTTTTAAAATGCAAAAGATGAAGAAATATCTCACTCGCAAGACCTGCAAGCGAAGACTTCTATTATTCTATTAAAGGAAATATCGCTGTATAGTATCTTTTGTTATACTTAAGTTATTAAAGATAAAAATATTCCATAAGTGTGCTACCTATTCAGTGATCTATAATATCCTTTACTTAAAACCCGTTTCTTTGTATTAAGTAATTAAGACTACCCGTACTTGTGCTTTTGCCCTATAGTCCTGTTTTCTGTGTGATTAAGGTCTAGGAAATGCTCTAAAGTAAAGTTATTAAGGAGAATACTCTTTTAAATACTCTATGCCTAACAAAAGTGTACGTTATGAATTATCTTTAGCCCTTGTGCTGCCTCGATAGTTTAAGTAGAATTAAGAATAAACTATAAGCGCTTTCCCGCCCTTGTTACTATATCATACCTTTTGTGTCTATCTTAGTGAAGGCGTTGTATATGACTACCAAATACTGTAGCATTTATATCTAGATATAATTAAGTTGTTTAGCCCAAGCATACTTTTTTTATAGCCTTTAAAGATAGCGCTAAGTAAAGGAGAAAGTGTCATTTATAGTTCATGTAACACAAAGCAAATAGAGCCGTTTTATTAGTTAAGCAGGCATTACTGACTAACCCAGTACTATACTCTGATTCTTTCTACCTTAGTACTGTTAGTGAATATATATTTTATCTGCAGTAATCAGGCCTAGGAATTATAGTCTCCCCGAGTAAATAGTTGCGTTTTCCCAGGGCTTTCTTAGTATTTATTGGGTGGCACTCATATGTTAGGTATTACCTCATAGCTATATAAATTAAGAAGATAGTTCAAAAAAGTATGTGAATTAGCTAGAGTTATACGCAGTTACTTAATAAATTATCCAAAGGAAATGGTATAGGAACAGATCTATCTAAATGAATATGTGAAGTTTCTATTAAATAAAGAATGTGCTTAGAATAGGTCCTGTAATTGCTCTTTAAGAATCTAAGAGTAAGAGTAGAGAAGAAGTTATAAGTAAGTTAGCCTGCTATGATATCTCTCAAAAGGCAAACATCTTGGTGGAGGGGGCTGCCTGGATTCTATATAATGACAATTTTTTATTTTTTTATAAATAAATTCCGCAGTATAATACTTCTAGTTTTAATTAAGTAATCTAGTATAAACATATTTATAGGTGCGCTTTCCTAAGAGAAGACGGGGTAATTAATACTTCATTTATACTTTAGGGACTATAATTTGAATCTATATTACAGAAACAAAGCGATTCCATGTCTTTGGAGCAACTTTATTACTTGCGCCCGTGAGCTACTATAATTTGGGGCCCTACTTAATGGATAATTACTGACTCATTAGTACAGAGTTAGGAAATGCTATTTATCTCAATCAAGTAAAGACGTACGGCCCAGATTTTGCGGGTCCTTATTCCTTAAGTAGATACGTCCTCCTGTGCTTTTGCGAAACTTGTAACTGCTATTATAATTACTAAATGATTTATGTGTAAAGTAAAGCTAATAGGAAAATATAAATATTCAACCCCGCGCTCTTGCAAGAAATCTAGTAGTAGTGTACACAACATAATTTTATTTAAAAGTTATTTTAATAATAATAATTTTAATAAATAGGCTCTAGGGGATGCAACCGGTTATTTGACCCATTTTCCTGGCTATTTAGAACACTTGCTTAAGGGAATAATCTACAGCCTTTTATAGTAGGTCAAGTTTAATTTGATACAGGGACATTTGTTATTAACACAGGTGTCATAATATCTTTTTAGTTACCGGTGTTAGAGTTAAAAGCGAGGAGCTCACAATACTATACCTCCTTACGCCTTTGAGAGAATAAAAAGAATACTTTATTAGGATATAATATAACCTCCCCTTTAGATGAGTTATATAAATGCCTAATTGCCCCGCTTGTTAATGCACTTGTTAGAAGCAAATATTATAGTAGGTACCTTGGGCTGACTATAGTTAAGCTATTTTAGTCTAGTATATTTATACGCGGCAAGGCAATAGTCTAGGCATCAAGGAACTGTATCTTAAAGGAGTAACCTAAAATTAGCCCCTGCTTAATCTTTAAAATAGTAGTGCTTCTATATTTATAGGGACCTTTTAGAGTGGTTTATATCTCTTATTTATGGTCCAATTATTACTGCAAGCCTAGATTATTTATACTCATGCAGTATATAAAAGGTAGCTTTGTTCTGCCCTACCAAAGTAAATGGCCTTTGTACTACAGTCTGCCTCTAAAGAACTTATGGAAATAAGTATGCCTTTATAAAATAAACTACGCAATCTACTTAAGGGGTACCCAAGAAAGCAACCGGCAAGAACGGGTTGATAGATAAATGGCTGTCAAAAATACAAGAACCACGTTTTTAAAACCTTAATTTATGCATACGTTAATTTTGTAATTACTTATATCTCATAAGTAGTACATAAAATAGAGTTGAGCTGGAGCTAGTACATTGTTTCAGTTATTACACAATTTTGCTTAGTACTACAAACCTAAGGAGTAACCTAGGCGATCTTTTTGGTAGAAGGAAAGATTAATAGGGCTTATTGCATGCATCGGGCAGCCACATTACTTTGAATACTTGAGACAAAAGGCCGGCTTTATTATTGTACTTAGTTATAGACTACTCTCTTATCTTAATTATAAAATCCTGCTGCACACCAGTGACTAAACACGGCCCCTCTAGGGAAGGTGCACTTATAGTTATATCCTCGCCCTTATATTGTATTTGGTAATGGTAAATACCCCTTGACTATAGTGCCTTATAAAGCTATAGCTAACTTATAGAACTGCACCAGATATACCCTTATTCTTTATCAACAGCGCTTTTGGTTACAAGCCCAGTCCTTTAAAAAAGCGGAGGCAAAAAGGAAAGTACAATTAATTATATTAACTGGTATAAAAAAGAGAATGCGCTCGTAAAAGACAGAGGACTTTTAGTTTAATAGGCAAACCTAGACCATGCTATTATTTGCCAGGAGCTATAGAAAAATATGGGGTATTTAAGTAACCCGCGCAGTTTTCTAGCTACTTTTTCTGTACGTAAATGGCTATTTAGTAACTACTACTTATTAATAAGAACTCTTAGAAAACAAAGCAAACTTCGCGCCATACCATAACCATATTTAACGCGTATAATTAAGGTGTCTTCCTCTTTTAACTACAACGACTGGCAGGATATTCTTACCATACTTAAAGGTATTTTCTAGTAAACTCTATTTTGTCATAGTTAATGAAATATAGTAGCGCACCGTATAGGGTTAGTAAAGGAAAGGAGTTTATGTAACAAGATAGGTCTTCATTACTATAAGAGTTAATTTCATAATTGCCCAAGCATAGGAGAGAGCACACCTCATAAAGAACGAGTAAATACAAAACATGAGTATATAAGAATCTATCCAAGCACCTACTCACTTGCGAAAGGAATAAGTCCTGATCAGTCTTGAAAAATAAGTATCCCTTGTAGAAAGAATAAGAAGACTGGGCTTATCAAGAGTTACATTTTCTCTTGGCGTTGTATTTACTAGCCTATTAGTATAGTAACATCTCAAGTTTACTATAGCTTATTTAGTTTGTCCTAAACCTTTTCATAAAAAAGTAGAGTACTCCTGGCTTGCGTATAAGCCATATTCCTTGAGTGGGTAGAGCGCTAGAATTATACGTACTAGTATTCTTTATATAACCATTAACTATAGTAGAGGAAGCTATTTAGAGGCCTTTCTTCGTGCATACTTGAGCTTGGAACTAGTCTTTGAAATTATATAAATGTTACTCGGTAAGGGATAAAAGCTATAAATTCATACATACCCAACCCCGTGTAATAGACCAAATAGGAAAGAGTACTTTCTTCGCTAGCTTTAACTTATATTTCATCTTTCATTAGTTAGATACTTATGCTTAAACTTGGATATATAAAAGATCGCGGTCTTGGTCTTGTACGGCTTATTAGTGTACTTGGCTCAGTCACTAGTTCCGTTGATTGCTTGCCTTATAAAGATTGGAGTTGTTTAGAGTTAATCCTCTTATTTTAGGATATTGCTGCAGTTTGCATGGCCCGGGCGTTACAGAAGAGTCCCTTTAATCTATTGGGCTCATATATTTTGTTAAAGGCAAAGGAAGTATTATCTTTCAGTATACTTTTTAATGATAAATAAATAATTATATAGTAAGTAATAGTTTATTGTCAAGGCTTAATTAGGAAAAGACCCTATAGACTCTCTAGTATACTGCCCAAGCAAGCTCACTATATATTAAAATTAAAATATGAAGGGCCAGTGCATTTTGGCCAACTTGGAATATACACTCTAGAATAATTATACTTAAGGAGTACGCTGCTACAGTAACTGGAGAGTAAAAGCACGCACAAGTATAAAATTTGTATAACCTCTTTCCTAGTTTATGGACACACCTACTCTCATGTATTTTTAAAGGCAAATGCCTAACATTTATTGGCGTACACAGTAATAGGCTGCTTCTAATGTCATAGCTCGGTAAGCAAAAATATTCTATTCTAATATCTTCGAAAATGTATAGTTTATAGTAGCTCTAGAAGCCCCTATGGGTTATTTATATAAATTTATATAAGTAAGAAATGCTTTTAAAATAAAAAAAGAATCTTATTACATGTTTTAGTAAAGCTGACATACAACTCGTTTTTAAGATTAAGAGTACAATTTTATGCGCCGCAGTTAACGCCCTACTAGTAGGTAATTGGTAATGGCTTAAATATCCCTGCGACTGGCCTAAGTATACTTTTATTTGGTTCTTAATTAACTACGAAAGTACTCCATGGTAAAGGCCGGGTAAAATTCTCTAGCTGCTAGGAAAGGTATACATGCAAGGCATTATTTATTTGACTCTCTAGGACAGCTGGGTGCTTGCTGATACCTAATTTATATTTTATTGCTCGCCTCTATACTTAGAAAAGAGGGGCTGGAATACCCCAGTTAACTAGTTCCTGGAGATGGGAATACTCTGTCATAACTGTTTCATAACAAGGTATAAAAAAAAATAATAATTATAACACGTATATTTTATAATTAGACACTCCAAACTTAAAGGACTATATTCTAGATTAATTCCTACTAGTAGTAACACCTCTATTTTATTAGCTGGCACATCTGGGCGGAAGGTTACATTACTACAAGATTGAATGCTCATTATACTTAATTGATCTAGGTTAACAGCTAATATGTATTAGTACCTTTTCCCAAGCAAGTAGCCCTTTCTCTTTGTACAAGTATAAATCTCCACCCGCACAATTATCTCTTTAATAGTTAGTGAAGGACACCATCTCCGAAGCCATTCTTATGCTTAATATGCTTAAATAAATCCTTTAAAACGAACTTGCAGGAAATTTGTAGATAGAAGGTGAAAGGTGTATGTTTATAGCCTTAAATAATGTGCTGTAGCTTATCTTATAGATGGTACTTATATAATTAAGAATAAAAAGTGTATATAGAGAATAATGCCCCTTGCCCAATGAACTAGTCAGGGGTACCTATTTATGGCTTTTATGACTGCGCGGGGCCCCTATTAACTATAAAGAGCTAATAATACTTGGGTAAATAAGACCTGCCCCCTACAAGAAAGAGGAACCACCCTGTTTTAGCCTTAATAGCTATAGCTCGAGTAAATTATACTCTTTGTCAATAAAGACTAGGTGAATGACTACAGTTCCCTAAGTAAAGCTTGGTCAAGTACTATACTAATCAGTAGGGCAGACTTATCATACATAATTGAAGAGTAGGCCGCGGTAACCAAGAGGTAAAAAAGCTACAAACAACTCCTACTTTAACCAAGTTATTTAATATAAAATTAGCCCGTGAGCAAAAGAGTAAACCTAAGCACAGTTGAATACAAAAGTAATTGAATCTTAAGCACCCGTGGGTAGTGGAGGAGTCATATAATTACCTAATAGGCAGCAAAGGCTAACGGAGAATACATTTCGATTAAGAGAAAACGCGCATTTAAGTACCCTTATTCTCCGTACGTTTTTTTTCCAAAGGCGCGTTTAAATGCATTTTATGTTAATAAACTAGGTCCCCACCTCTAATCTAAATAAAATAAGTGCGCAAAAATTTTATAGCTGAAAAAAGAATCAATAGGATTTATTACAGATTCTATTTAGAAAGGTGTGTTTTGAACATTGTTTTGATTATTTTCCACTAGGGTACACCCGCGCCGTTATTTATTAACTACCTATACTAGCAGAAGGGATCTTTGCCCTAAACTACGCCCAGTTATATTACTACTACTACCCTATAAGTGATTAGTCTTTGTGTATAAATAGATTCATGGGTGCTGTCTCTCTTTGGTGTTATAGTTTTGTACAAAGCAGCTTCCCTCTTTTGTCCTTAATATTAGAAAATTGTTCTTTGAGTAGTTCTTAAATACCTAGCACCTATAATATTTGACATAAAGGTAACCCAAGCTAAATAAGTTTGTTACTTATAGTATGCCCTTTAATTTATATAGAAGAAGGCAAAGTGAAAGAAGGCACGTGCTTAAGCATAGGCGGGTTCTTTAGTTAGAGTATAAGTAAAGAAAATACCAAGATACTCTTATAGCCTTGGTTTATGAAGAATGCACAAAGCTAGCAAGCCTAATTATGAGATATTTACTTTATACAAAATATAAGCTATATAATTGTAAGTAATCTATACCTAAAAAAAAAGTAAACGCTCCTCTACTTTTATTCGGTGCAGTCTTATATCTCCTCCTCAAGCCAAATTCTAATAGATTTTATAAGGGGCAAGCTAAGTACAGCAACCTTTACTACAAGATTCATCAAGTACGTACAGGCTAAAGCTACTAGTTATAGAGACCTTATATAATAGATTATTAATAAAGAATAATTTATTACATAGTAGTTTGTCCTAGAGCAGTATCTTTTACAAGTGCACGAATTTAAGAGAGTTATATATAATAAAATTATATAATAAAATAAAGTTACACAAAGAGTTGTGTCATAGCAAAGTAAATAACTATGCTTTCCTGTCCTCGTTCTTCTAACTTCTAATATAATATGCCCCCCCTAAGTTATATAATGCCGATGTAGCATGTAGGTCCTATTCGTCATACTTGCCATTAAGTAGAGCCTTACCATTTTATGCTTAATCAAGCAAGTAACTTACTAGAGTAACACACATTGAGTTCTCTTAGAGAAACTAGTCAAATTGCTTTGTTAGAAGGCGCAGGGAAAGTCACGTAGTAGTTTTGGGTTTAACAGCAGCTGTTCAGTTCATTAAAGACACTGGCGTAGCAGGAACGCTCAGATAATACTAACATATAGCACCTAAAAGAATTATATTATAGATCTCGAGCAAGTATAAGTGATAGGAAAAATCTCGCAAAGGAATAATATTGTAACATAGAGCTTGCCTTTAAAGTATTTATAAGTTATAGCTTTGGCACGAAAATAAAGGGAGCAGTTCAGAAAGAGCAAGAAGATATTTCTAACCTATTACTAACAAAAGGATTCATAGTTGGCGCGCACTTATCTATTGTGGTATTAAATAAGTACTAATGCACTAAAGACTCAACTTTAGTACTGTCGCTTTTGCCAAGGCTTGCTACAGTAGCTATAAATTATGCATACCCTAAATACCCCTAAATACCTCATTTATTATAGATCTCTTTACTAGAACTAGAGTATACACTAATTAAGAGCATAGCATTTGTGACAGTATCATAAAGGACAGCGGAACATATTTCATTAAGAGTATAGTAGCAAAATACTGGCATAGCACAATCTTGATAAGAGGCAGCAAGCTCGCTTAATTAGTCTGTCTAGTTTTGCATTAACCAGTGCGTACGGTGCTAACTATTTATTTATATTCCTATTTTTTTCTATAAAAGTTATCTAATAAGAGGGATTACAAGCACAAGCAAATTAGATCGCTAAGTACAGTACGCCTTCCCTTTTACCTAGAATAATAGAAGTTTACCGCTATAACAAAAGCGATTTCTTTCTAGTTACTACGTCAAATAACTCCGCGAAATAAGAGACTGAATAAGGCAGTAGATAATTAATCTAAATAATCAGGTTGCTGGACATTACTAGAAACTAATGGAGGGGCGCTTTTTCTTTGGACAGAATGGTTTTAAAATCAATTTATTTTATAGTACATCAAGAGTGAATAACGCCTGTTCTAAACCTTGAATTATGTGTTGTAGCTTGGTCCTCTAGATAAATACACAATTGTTAGGTCTTAAGTTAAGTCTATTTTATATGATGAAAGAGCAATTCACTCACATAACTTACTAAACATAATACAAAGTTCTTAGTCTCAGTTCCAGTAACGAATATATTAGTGAAATAATTAATTGTAGTTATAGCTTTCAAGCCGCAAGCCTCAGAGCACTTGTAAGGGAACTCTCGCCCCTAATTATTAAGTAGCATATATTTATTTTATAAAGAACTCTTCCTCGCCAGAACATACTCAAGAAATATAAATAGAGTAATTCATTTAAAGCCTTAAATAATGCGCACGTTAGAGGTGCATAGTTATAATTAAATCTTATAGAGTTTCAAAGAATAGATTGCTTCATTCAGTGTACTTTTAGACCCTGCCCTTATCATAGAAGGTAAATGGACTAGGACTTTTGCTTTTTATAGGCAGCTTAGTTTCATATAGTAGGACTCATTGCTAGTAGCTTGAAGCGTTCTGGTATTTCATTACTTTTACACTTAAGAGACTCTAGTTATAACAACTCGTAAAGAGCAGTACTACCTACCCTCTTAATAAAACCAAAAAGTAAATCCATGGTTTATAGCTGTAGTTATATACTTTCGGCTAATACCCCAATAATATAGAACTTTTAGTAATAGAAGGAGGGTACCTAAGTACTTTCTTTAATGCGCGGGGTTTTGTTTGTTATTGATTAAACCTAATGTTTTGCCTAGCTGGGTAACTTCTGGCTTTATTTTCTATGCACATTAAACTATTTATAAATTATGTGTATAAGCATTCCTTTTTACTGAACTACTATGAAAGACCTTAATTATTTCTATATTTCTAGCCCCTACTGATACTGAAAATTGTCCAAAGGTTACTAACCTATTGCCTAGCTTTGTTATCCTATATACTATGTGGTATTATTACAATATTAAATATATACTTAGTGCAGCAGTTCCCTTTATTACACCTTTATTTTTTTGTGCCCGAGCTACTAGTTAAAT
>JAYMST010000047.1:0-19321 GCA_036897805.1 Plantago tenuiflora | reverse complement strand
TTCTAGAGTGAACTTCTCCTTTACTTACTAAAACACTTTATATACTTATAATATATATATATATATATATATATATAATAGATACTTATAATATATATATATAATAGATATATATCGTAAATTATCGTAAATAAAGGATATTGCGCAGAGTGGAGAAGCATAGGCCACTTTAAATTTAAATTAAATATATAAGGAAGGTAGAAATAAAGGAGTTAAGGACGCGCACCTAGTAAATATACATCTCCTATAGGAGCTATTTAAAGGCTATAAAGTAACAAAGCCTAAATTATAGGTATTTATACTTTGCCAAGAAACACTATTTCATCAAAGACTTATAATTATGTATGAAGTATAGAGGAATTACCTTTTCCGTGTGAACGACAATGTATAAATAAATGGGCATAGCCTGCGTCTTCTCTAGATTCTATAAACGCAGCAATTACTTTCTATAGGCGGGCATCCCACTCTCTTTAAGAAAAGAGTATAATCGGTCTAGCAGGGGCAAGATATAAGAGTCTTTTTCTCTTAAATGAAATTATATTTTCAAGTCGAGCAAAACCTTAAATTGTAGCACGGAAAGGTACTTAACATATTTCTTATAAAAGCCTAAAATATAAGCCTGGCCTGTAAAGTAAAGCTTGGGGTTGAGGTGCCTTCCTTATGAGTAGAGTTCCTTCTATTAGTGGGCCAGAGATCACTTAACATATAAAGCATAATAGTTGCTTAGAAGAGCAAGACGTCGTTTACACCTATAAGCAAGGACTACAAGACACAGTTTTTATTGTTTAAACGCGCTATCCGTTCTTTATTCTTTATGTATGATTTCCTATAAATTGGATTTAAAGCAGTTTTTTCTATAATAAAGTTGTCTCTGGGAGGGTTCTTCGCATTATCTCTGGAACAATAAATAATAAGAATGATGTTTTATATAACTCTACTTTTTAATACCTAAATAAAGGGGGGACGTCTTGTCTTTATAAATATAGAGGGTAAACATAACACCACTTTATCTATAATTAAAATTCCTGCGGGTTTCCTTGGCGTATAAAGCCTTTTCTTTTAAAGACTTAAAGAATAAAATAAGTAGAGTTTATATGCCTATAATAAATTAGAAAAGCTACGTGTCTTGGTGTGCTAAGAAAAAAAGAGCTAGTAGACTACTATCACGTACGCCCAAGCTTTCTCCCTTATGTAGGATCTATTATACTCACGGGCCATATTTACAAAGTGCTTAATCTATAATTATAGTAAGGTAAACTGGGTATTCCATACTGATGATTCTGGTGTAAGGTACAATAATAAAATAATAAAAGGAACTCAATTTTAAATAGTAGTAATAGTCTTGCTAAGGGCTTAAGTATGTATTAAAATTTTTTTGTAGTAGGAAAATAATAGACATTTGTCACTAGTACCAATAATGAGCCCTACATAATTATAATTAAATATATTCTGTAATACATTTATAATATTGTTGAATAGGCATAAATCCTTTAGGGTTATATTTAGTTGCTGGGTTAGGTTCTTGCTAAAATAATAAATATT
This sequence comes from Plantago tenuiflora, assembly GCA_036897805.1. Lineage (NCBI taxonomy): Eukaryota > Viridiplantae > Streptophyta > Magnoliopsida > Lamiales > Plantaginaceae > Plantago > Plantago tenuiflora. The sequence goes on along the minus strand of JAYMST010000047.1, from coordinate 17,779 downwards.
CATACTAAAGGCAGTTGTTAGGAAAGGCGCGCTTATAATTATTTTTTACATCATTATTCACTTACAAAATATGCGCTTTTAGATTCTATATAGGCTAAGTTAGTAAAGAGATACGAGAAATTACTCCTGGTGATAAGAAACATTTTTTTTTTAGTACACCATAAAGCAGGCCCTAGATAACCCCTCTTCACTAAAGAGCAAAAAGTAATCCTAGAATTAATAAAGGACCTCATTAATTTATAAATAGCTCAGCTAAAAGCTCGTAGAAGAATAGGGTACCATAAAACTCTTAGTAATGGCCACATCATTTAATAATTATTTCTAAAATAACTAATTAGAGCTATCTATTTAGTTAAAAGTAATTAAACGTGCTTATGTTTCTATTTATTACCACAGGTAAACTTATAGTATAAGCTATTGACAAATGTCGCGTGTATTTCCAAGAAGAAAGTACTCATATAGTCTTAGAGATAATCTATAGGCTAGTGTATTATAAATAGGCCAGTGCTCCGCAGTTAAAGTGTTGGAGCTAGTGTGAAAAGTAGGGCATAAAGTGTAAGTCAATATAATTGTAGAGGGCAAGATCCTACGAACAATCAAGGAAATTAGGGGCAATTATAAATATAGGCAAGTAAAGCTCCCTTAACAAAATTCATTTATCCAAGACCAGCTACAGATACATCTGTAAAATATTTAAGCTTATAAAAAAGTCTTCTTAGCAATCACCCCCCCCCTTTTTATGGCAGTACTAGTAAGCGCTAGCTAAAAGGTATTACTTTGAAAGATAGCTAGATAATAGGTTGGAGGCGGGGTTATTTTATATTTAATCGAGTAGAGCAAGCCCTAGTATATAGACTATATTCACATATTGTATAGCCTTAAATCGAGGTGTATTTATTATGCAAGCACATAGGGAGAAAGCTTAATATTCCGTTTTAGTAAGCTAGGAGAAACATAATCAATAATGAGAAAGAGGAGTTACATACTACTATAGGAAAAGGCTGCTCTTCCTTAAAATCGAGCAGTTAAACAGGGCTCCCCTTTACAGCAAATATTTCACTATTAGTCTAAAAAATAAAAGGGTCTTAACTCTATGTAATATATGCTAGCTCTGTAACTAAACTAAACAAGTAAATATATGCCTTATTCTATCTCACAAATATAATTCCTCTACTTTAACTTTAATTATACAAGGATGTAATCTATTAATAAATAAGGCTTTAAGTACTACTTTATGTCTTGTGGTGTGGGTGATTTTTTATAAAGTACCTTTAACAACGCACTGCCCCAAAAAAAGTGATTCTACGTTACTCTTTCATGATATTCTTTATTACTAAAATTAGATATAAATTATGTATACTCAATAATTATAGGCTCTCCTATACATTAATTTGGCAAATAGACATAGCATAAGATGGTGCTGCTAGGGCGATGTATCTTTAACTATAAAATATAAAGTTGTCTTCTCGCACCGTTGCTTACTTACCTTAAGACTACCAAATTATTAATAAATACTTCCTTTTATATGAGATTGTATGAGTGTATTTCCTATGTTGCCTTATATAGCTTCATAATAATACTACTTACAGATAAAATAGGGAGTATAGCTTTCCTTACCTAATACAAGCACTAAATACAAATATAGATTAAAACTAGTTACATGCATTTAGAGCAGTATAGCTTTATTATGACTGTTGACTAGATATATTATAAAATATAGATTTGATTTATAGGATATTTCTAACACCATTTTCTTTTTACTAGTCCTGCTCCTTTTAGATAATTATGTAACAAGTATTGCGCAGTTTCCGGGGCACGCGTTTACTTCACAAAATAATTGGTTGTAAGGAGAAAACTTTTACATAAGGTACCATTAATCAAAGTTGCCCCTTCTTCTAGTAAAGTTAAAGTACAGAAAGTGACTTACTGCTTCCAGTAATGCTAATAGCGTGCTGCTTCCTTCCTTCACTTTTTAAAAGGGTAGTAAATAGTTGCTTAACTAAGAGCGCGCAAAGTACTTCTTTTTCTTGTACATCTTACAGAGCGAGCCTCTATAATTATATTTATTAAGTAAAAACTTTCACAAGAATTTCAGGAGGGCAGGTACTATAATTTCTCCTAAGCTATATCCCTTGGTGCAAACATAATTTCTAGTAGTTGCATACTTTACTTCCTCCCCCCCCCACAAAAGCAGACTTTAAAAGGAATATTTATAATTAGTTATGAGGCTCTTAGCTAGAAAAGACTGCTTTGGCACATGCTATTTCTGGCGGAAATGTTTCTTTATCAATACTATAGTTGGGTAACTTATATACTAAAATAATAAGAGCAGGTATGCAGCAAATTCCTCGCGGCATTTCTTCTTGACTAATTACTAGTTAAGTCTATTTGTAATAAGGTTGTAATAAAGATACTTTTATAACCTAAAGCTCTCCTGCGTTTATAAGTCCACACCCTCTTGCTTATATATAGAGATAGAGCTGATACAAATCTATAGATAAGTTAGTAGGTACTCTCCTTTGAAAATAGTTAAGACTTAGGCATTCTATTTAGTAAATGAAAAGTTAATCAGCTCTCTGGTAGCTATATTATCTTATTGCTATTGGTATAGGTAACTAGGAGGTAGGCGGTATATATAAATGCAAAGAACGTAAGTTTCAAGGCCTAAACTAATCATAATTAGAAAGGTATAGTATTATCTTGTTTACTTACTAAAAAAGGGGCACGCCAAGAGTCATAAGAAAGCTGCTCTCTTACTCTTACTGCCTATTTTGCTGGCATCTCGAGGCTTTTTATAGTATATAAATTCTCGTGGCATACTTTAGTCTGGAATCCCTTAGAAAGTGTACTAAATTATATGGCCCCTATTCCTCTTGGATAGCCCATGGAAATAAAGCCCCTCACCATAACGCACCCGCCATTAGAAATAATGCACTACTACTATATGCATAGCCTAACCTGTATCTTAGAGCTATTAATGGTGCTGTATTATATGACAAGCTGAGATATTTGAGCTAGAGTAATGGGATTACTTCTTTACCTCTTAACTACTTAACTAATATGGATAATTATTCATGGAATTGCCTGCTAGCTTCTTCCCTATTATAGAATCTAGTAAATAAATATGTTATAATGCTAAAGCGCAGCTAACAGCGCTTAGTTATGCCTACTTAAGTACAACTATGAGCGAGTTCTGTTGCACTAAGACTTTGTCAAATACAAATATATAAAGGAACATACATCAGAACTAGTCAGTAGGTAAGTTAAATGCCCCGTTCTCTTAGCTTTTATAACTAGGTGGTGCGGTACTTGCCTATATAAATATTCAAGTTTTGTAACATAAAGAGTATCGGACTTATAGCTCCCAAGGAGGGGGTAAAGTGAACCTAACCTAAGCTAAGTATACAAAGAGGAAGCGCGCAGTTTGTCCTCAGTAAAAGCAAAAAACAATTTGCGTAAAAAAAAAGGGAGCTGTAATTCAAGTCTTTAGTGCGTGTATATATTTTAATTTTAGTAGTTCACTTATATTTATACTTATATTTATAAAAATTATTGGGTAATGGTTAAGTAGCTCAAACATAAGAGGCTATATTCATTGGCAAGTCAGCTACCGGCCTATGTCTTACAGCTAAATATACTTATGGCAAAGGACACATGTTACACCCTTTCTCTAAAGCACTGAGCAGTCACGGTTTCATTATCAAGCCATTTATTATAGAACCTTAAGTACAAATTATTTTATTTCTAACTAAAGGGCAGGACAGCTTGCAATATTTATTGAGACTTCGTAGTAAGACTTGTTAAATCACCCGCGCATTAGAAAGAAACTCTTAGTATTTGCACCCTTACTTAATAAAGTAGGGAAAAAAGGTAGTATATTTAGAAAAGAGTACTCTATAATTCTATAAAATGTATAAATTACATAACTTGCAAAGACGCTGGGGCCTATTCTACGGACAAATTTATTAAGTTATTCGAGTATTTCCTGGGCTCGTTTATACTACTCTATAATAATATAATAATAAAAAGGCTCGAGTTGTTGCAAAGGGAAAGTGCTATAAACACCTAAATACCTCCTTAATGAAGAGAATGAAGAGAGTGATGCTCCCTACAGTAACACTTGGTGCAAAAAGTTACTTTTTTATAAAAGCAAGTGGATACAGATGTCCTCGCGCAGAGCCTAGGGCTAGAGCAGAGTTACTTTACCACCTATTACTTAATTGGGTTTGTCAGTACTATATTGGGTCTCTTAAAACTAACATAGCTAGTAGATCAAAAGTAGGATTTAGTAGTGCTCGCTCGAATACTACTTTAGGTCCCGTTCTCATAAAGTATTACTTCATATTCATACTTTATTATAGTAATAGTAAGGATACCTAGAGAGTGCACGTTTTTCTTATATTTTACTTATTTTTCTTATATTTTACTTTAAGGGCTAGAAGAGAAATACTACCTTAGATTTAAAGAGAAGACTTAAGTAAGTACTAACTTAATTAAATACAAATTACTTTATTAATTCTAGAGTGAACTTCTCCTTTACTTACTAAAACACTTTAAGAAAGTAGTACCTTGAGAAGAACCCTTGCTACTCTAGAAGAGAGATTGTTATTTAAAAATAGTAACCCTCTCTATAATAAATAGTTAACTAAAAGTTATTATAACAAGTATTTATATACTACAGAATTACTATATGTATAGATTATTAAAATTATTAAATAAAGGTTATAGAAACTCTCTTGCTCACAATATACTATATTATATTTATACTTAATCTTATATTAGAATCTTATACTAAATACCTTGATAAATACCCCCCCCCAGGGAATGCTCTATATCTCTTAAGGATAAAAGTCTATTACTTATATTAATAATTAAGTTATCTTTGTGCTCTATTATATTTTAGTGTTTTTAGTGTACTGCCTCTTACTAGAGTTAGACTTTCTTAGTAAAGAAGTTATAATATCCCTAGAACATATTATTTTAGAGTGTTATTACAACCTTGCTTTATTTTATTAGAAAATTTATTAGAAAAGAGGAGACTCAAGAGAAGTACCCTATAGTATTATACTACTTAACATAAGAGAGTATATTTATGTCTATACTTAAATCTTAAAGAAAGAGAGTTCTATCTTCTATTAATTAATAAAGTCTCCTCCAGTAAATAGTAAAAGGAAAGGGTATAACCATCTTTAAAATATGTAAGTACTAAGGTAATAAATAAGTCACTCTTCACTATAAATACATAAGCTATTAGGTTCTATAGGTCCTAATTATTAAAAGTATTTAATTAAAAATTAAAAGCAAAGAATTATTTTATAGGGTAAGATACAAATGCTCTAATTATACTAAGAGTATTTAATCATTGTAATTTAATAATCATTGTAAAAGAGTGACTTACTAACCCTTTCTAGTAAGATTAAATACACTTCTAAATAATTATTCTAGATAAATTATTAGGGCTAAAAGAGTAGACTCCTCTCATATATTATTAAGTAAGAGGGACTTATTACAAAATTATAGTATAGTGTCAAGTTAAGGAAGAGATAGTATTTTCCTCCTTTAATAAATAATTTAATTACTAGAGCTTGAAGGGTATATACTTAATTAAGAAATAAAATAAAGACTTAAGGAGTACACTTTTGTAACTAAGTAAATAAAGTAGGAATAGACACTCTTATTTAAGGTTAGGCATACAGTACAAGGTTTATTACTTTAATTTATTACTTTGTATGCCTAATAAGAAAGGGAATACTATTATACACTATAATTTACTAGAGTACTTTGAATTAACTCTTGCTTTATAAATAGAAGGGGGGGGTGGTGTTTTCCTAATATAGATCCTATTATTAAGCATGCTCTTATTTACTTTATTACTTAGGCAAAAGATATTTTATAAATAAGAGAAAGGGGCTCTTCTTATATGTTAATAATAAATTATTGTAGTAAAGCAAGTACTCTCTATGTGATATTAGGTGCGAACTCTCTTAGTCTTTGAATTATTATAAATATAAAGAAATGGTAACTTATCCATGCATACTTAATGAAAAGAGGCGTACACACTTACGTATTATATGAGATATAGTTACATGCTTTATAGAAGAAGAAGAGGGTACTTAACTTATTGAGGTATTTTTCTAAGAAGCTAGTATACATATATTATATATACATTATATATACATTATATATATAATATATGTATAGAAAGTACACTAAATTATCTAGTCTTTATCTAAAAGAAGGTATATAATGCTCTCTTATGAGTAATAGAATCACTTTTATTAAATGACCCTACACAAATTATATAGCTAAAGGATTTACTAATGAAATAATGTATTAGAACTAATTTATGGAGTTACTCAAATGCTATCTTTACTAAAAAAAAGACGTATGTATACCTTTAGCATAATTTTGATCTACATTCATTTTAAAGAGATTCCTTGTACTTTGTCAAGACATAAAGTTAGGTTACTCCCCCTTCTTATAGGTAAATAGAGTAAAGCACTCTCTTAGTAATTATAGTAGAGTACTCTAGGTACATTTGGTAATACTTAATTATTAAAGGTTCTAATCACTTACTTATGGCATAGCGCTCTCCTAGGGTAGTATATTGTTTTAAAGACGGGAAATATTAGAGTTAACCAGTAAATAATTATATAACAAATATAGTAAATACTCTTTTAGCTCTCATATATACTAGGTGATATTTTTAAAGTATCTTTTTTTTATAAAAATAGTTAGTTAAGACTTATAGAGATACTTCTTAATAGTTTACATACTTACAAGTGATCTTTACTAAAGTGTATAAGGAAGGAGATAAATTAAGAAATCTTAATTAAAATAGAGCAATAGGAGGTACTTTACCTTAGCACTAGAGTCTTTACTTAACTTTTATATGTAACTAGAGAGTCCTTAGTAGTTTAAGAAAATTTATAGAAGACTTAAGCAAGATATTATTTATTTATGTTACTTAAAATAATAAATTATAAATTCTAGTCAGCAAACATCTTCTTCTATAGTATAAATTATAGTATTCTCTCCTTAACTTAATATAGAGTAACTTCCCAATACATTAGTTTACACACTTGTTATTAGAAAGTATACCCTAGTAGAATGCCCAGTATAATTACTAAAGACTTAAAGAGAAGAAGACACTTTTACTTATAGAATTACTTATAGAAATCTTTAATTAAGGAGACATAACTATACTATGTTTATAATTCTAAATAATACCAGAGCATACAAGAGTACATAGGCACCTTATTTCTTATACATCTTTATTTAATAGTAAGTCCCTTCTTTAAGAGAGCTAGAAAAATAGAGTACCCTAATTATGAGTGAAAGAGGAGTATCCCTTATATATATAGTTAGAGATTATTTATAAGAACTTGTCAAGTAATAAAAATTTTAACCTATAAGATAGGAGAGTAATAATTACCTACACTTTGTATATGTAATTAGGTTAAGCTAGTAGAGTAAGTGACCCATCTTCCTATAAAGTATTAAGACACTACCCTTTTAGAATATAAAATGAGAGTATACTCAAGTCACTTACTTAAATATAACTTATAGAGAGCTATGATTTGTCCTTTCATAATTAATAATTAGTAGTAATACTCTTTCCTAGCTATAGAACAAGTGTATATAAAGGTACCAGTCTATAAGTACATGACTAAGTACGAGCTCATAAAGTAACTTCGTAGTAATTTTAATTAAATGAATAAGTAATAAAGGCTACGCTCTCTATAAATAATACTCTAAGCCTATCTTCTATTCCGCGGGCGTCGTTCCTTTATAAATTATATTTAAATAACAGAGGAGAAACTGGTGCATGCATATAGTCGCTTTTGGTAAAGTATCTTTGCATACTTAAGTTATTAATTTCTAAATATTGCCAGGGCAAGGCGCGAAGATATAACTCCATATTTATAGTTGCCCAGCTCTAGTTGTTAAAAGAAAAGGGTGGGAAGGACTACTTCTCATCGCCAGCCTTACTCTCTCTCTTGCGATTTTATTACTAAAGGTTGCTATTAAGGCATTGCACGCACTGTACCTACTATTACTATTATTTAGTGGCAATACTTCCTGTGAGAGAGTCCACTTCTCTAAGACTTAATAATTACACTTTATTCTATTTTATGAGTGCCTATGCCTTGGCAAAGCGCTGGAGAGGGGTTTCTTAAATATATATTAGTTTAAGGGAGGCAGGTTTGCGCTAAGTACATTAAGTAATTGCTGCATAGAAATAGACTAAATTAGGGTTTGCGTACTTGTCACACCTTATTAAATAGTTTATTATTTTATTATAAAGCAAAAAGTAGGGGGCCCCACTTCACTTAATGAAATATAAAAGTACTTGAGAATATCCTACTGTGCGTGACTTAAGGTACTTATAGAATTATGCAGTTTGGTAGTAAAGACTAAATTAGATTTCCAGCCCATTATGAAAGTATATAGTTTGCCTATAAAGCCTAAGCAAAGGCGCCTATAATTTATACATACCAGAAGGGTGTAGATAAAAGGGGATAATTGCTCGGTCTTCTTTGGACTCGATCCTAACAGAGAAGAAGTTTCTTTTAGGGAGATTAAATATTATGAATGAAAAGGAATAAACCTAGAGTATACAATGATTTTATAACAGTAACTTTGCAATGAAATTCAAGTAATACTTATTTATTGAGTGAGGGAGCCTTCATATATTTTAGTTTAGTTTAGTTAACAGCTATGGGCCAAGGTAAGCAGTCGAATACCCATTAAGGGCATGCCCCGGCGTAACGCATGTAATGATAGCGCTCTCTTATTTGATAATGCATAAGGTACTACTAGTGCACTTAACTTACAACTTAGCTGAAGACGGATGGCTTGCTTATAAAATACCATTTAAAACATGTATTTGAGAATATACATAGAACCCTGCGCAGAATAATATAATTCAAGTTTATAGGCATAATAAACATTAAGCAACGCTTTTCTGTAGTAGGGCCCCTCAAGTCATCTAGTATAAATAATAAGTAGTACTTGGGTAAAACAAGAATGCCTTCATAAAGGTTAAGTACTTATAATATTACCTTATTAATAGTAGAAAATAAAATAGGAAGTATGGTATCTATATAGTTTCCTCCTCAAAAAGTAATTAGTTAGTTTGTTAAGGGCCTATACCCCGGGTATCTTTAAAGAGTGCAAGGGTACTTTACCTTGTACTACATAAAACTTGGACTGCACAAATAATTGAGCAATTCTTACGAGCCCCTCGCAGTAATGTGTGAAGCCCCCTCAAATATTATCTATTACCTACTAGAAGGAATTAATATAAACTCTAGGTGGGCGCGCTTTCATAGAATAGATTTCTGAAAGTATGCTTTTATAATTAAGATATATGTAATGTAATTATAGAGTGCCCAGACCCTAGTAAACTGGACTTATAGCTTGCTTTTGTAGTGATATAGTGGCCTTGTTTTATTTTAAAAGACGCCTAAAGCGCCAAAGAAATTATTTAACTGTTTGCCTAAGGCTTTAGAGAATCTCTTTAGTTATGACTTATTAAGACTCTGCAAGATACCTACTATATTTCAGTCTTATCCTAATTGTTACACAGCCTAAACTATAATTCTTATCTTATATAGTGTAAGAAGGCAGTAATCGGTAAATCTATATAGGGTTAGGGTTCTTGCGCAGACATCTTGTAGTTTATTGAAGTACGCCATACATACATACAGTCACAGTAATAAAAGGCATAACTACTAGCCCTAATAAATCTATCTAATTAAAATAAATCTTCTTTGCAAAGCATGCATCCGGAATTTCTTTATATAACTTAAGCTTATTACCATAACCAAGAGAGTGAGTTCTACTTGACAACAAAAAAGTGACGTAGGCTGCTTTTATTAAGTTGCCATATTATTTCTATGCCTTGCGCTGACTTGCCCAAGAGAAACTGCCCTTTATTTATTATATTAAATTTTTTTAGTCAAGAGATATAAGTCATACTTTATACACTGCAGTAACTGCTTATATTTGAAAATACCCTAAACAGTGCTAGGTCCAAGCATTTTATATTTAATTATAGATAAATAGAGGTACACAAGTGAAGGAAAGGCGCATTTAAGCCCTTAATTTATAAGTGAGTACTCGCCCTATGTAGTTATTGCACAATAATGAACTAAAAGTATACGTGACTAAGCCCCCTAAAAGACTTATTAGTTTATGGACGTATATAGATTGTTATTGATAAGGCCCCTTAAAGCTTTCAGCAGCCTACTATCTTCCTTCGTTTTATGTTAAATCATTCTTATAAAATATTTCAACTTTCTGCAAAAGCACTTAATTAAGTAAACGTGGATACTCCGGGCGTGCAGGGCCATGCACTTATATATATAAAAGTATAGGTAAATAAAGCTCATAGAAGAGCAATGCGTCCCCTTATAGTTATGTGTGATAAAGAGCAGCTGTGCTATATTATTATGCAAATTAAACAGCCCTTATTAAAGCGACCTTCTTTGGAAACCCTGGCACTACGGAGCACTCATGATATAATGCCCCTTTTATTTTAAGCCTTATGTAAAAGTACTAAAATATTAGCCGGCCTATGTGTTACCGCAGCTATTTGAGCAAAAGACATAAGCTAGTATTTACATATTATTCAACTTCAAGGGTTATCACTAAAACGAACAGAGACTACATTTCTATTAATACAAGTAGTGGCTTAAGGGTATCCTCTATAGAAATCACATATGAAATAAGAGGTAAGAAATACTCCTTTAGAGCCTTATACCTTATAAAATATGTGTCTAGTCAGGCTTTGCTAGTTTATAGGCAGAGTACTGCGCGAGTTTTTATAACTTACTGTTAGATAAAATGATATATGTTTGAGGAACATTTGGGATTACTTCTGTATAGATAAAGCTTTTACTTATGTTTTACTTATGATAGCTCCTTGTGGAACTATAGTTAATGTTTATTTAATATATCTTCGGGAGTTATACCTAGTAAGGTATTATTAAATAAAATTTAAGTAAGGCGCATGTAGATAACTTTTTGCTGGGTGCACAGGTATTCCTCTTGATGGGTGGTTTTAAATATAAATGCATAGGGCTTTAAGTTACTTGCTCTGGTACTTACCTACCCTACAGTTCTTTATTTATTAATTTATCTATGGCTCATTAAGGGCACAGGCCTGGTTTATCTACAAAATAATACTACACTTGAGGGTACCGGTACCCGAGCTGTAGAGCATGGAATACTATAATTAGCTGGCTATTTTGTATTGTTTAAGGCAAAGGAAAATGAAAGGCCCCTGCTATTATATCTTTTTACTAAAATGCTGTAAGGGATACACCTTGAAAATACATTATGCTAGAGTTATTTGTAAGTAGGCTAAGGGGTCCTCCCTAGATCAAGTTAAGTTTATATATATCTTGTTATACTTGTTTAGAGGCAATCTCAAGCAGATTCACTAGGTACTGGTCCCTTAATATTTAAAAGTATAGATGTACAAAACAATGCATTAAAATTACAGCTCTAGGAATGCGCCCCGACGAGGGCAAAAGCTAAAGGCTACACTGTTAGAAGGAAGAAAAGTACCTGGGCGAATTTCTCTATATATAATGTAATGTAATGAACAATTATTAACTGCGTGGCCGTGCTTTTTATTTAGCAAATACTTTTACGATACTTATCTAGAATTATTAGGCTTGTTCTTGTTTGTTTCACAAATATAAATACCCAACTATAGCAGATTTAATATAGGCCTTTTGCGCATATGTAAGATATAGCACCCTACCACTTTCCAAATATGCCTAGGGGCTTTGCTATAGAGTATTAACATATTATAATATTTACGGTAGGTAAGCTTTTACAAATGTAGTATGAGCTAAATCATCCTATTCATACAAGATGTATATTTATAATTACATAGTCCGTAAGAAGTCTCATAGTATAGGCAGGGCACTTTTAGTTAGTGCGCGTACTAGAGCGTAAAGTTACGTAATTCTTTGCGTTTTTGAGAGCGTTATTTCCATACACTATATTAAGTAAAAGCATGCCAAAACATTAACAAGCACTAATAGAAGGAGTCTTTTGTTGTCAAGAGCTCTTCGTTATATAGACCTAAGAAAAGTGCTTACCTGGAATACGAAATTATACTTAAGTATACGACTTGTGCTTTACTTTGTACTTAGCGCACCTACTTACCGGCCTACTAGCCCCGCACTATTTTATTATAGAGTATTTCACTATGTTTCTTATAGACACTACTATATTTCATAAGAATATTTAAGGCATGTACTCTTTCATGCCCAATTCAGTATTATAGAGATTAAATTTATGCCTTGTTCCTCTAGTTAAGCGATAGGTAGGTCCTCTTTTATTTCAGATTCCAAGGTGTACCTCTTCCCTCAAAGTGAATGTATATTATGTTTATACTAATGCCCGGCTACCAGACTCCTTTAGTTTTGTCTTTACTTAAAAAAGCTATCTAATTTATTAGCTATCTATGTATTAGAACTATTGCCTAAGGGAACTCTCATGTTGGATCTAACAAACTTAAGCCTAGAGAATATAAGGTACTTCTATATTAACTGGCGTACTTAATGGGGCTCTATAATTTATGCATTTTATATCTTTCATGCGCCCATATTTTATAAATAATTTTTACTGAGCAAAATAAATAGGGGCTAACAACCTTCTTAAGCTATGTGTGCCCACTTTGTATGGCTAGTTATTAATAAAAGCCCTTTCCTTTCCTCTAACTATTTGGTGTGTTGGGTAGGTCCTTCTTAAGCAAAAACCCGGATGCATACGCTTCTTGGTCAAAGTGCAGCTCCCTTAGGAAAGAGTCTTTTTAATTTACATATGAGGTAGGGGAAGTTTGCGTGCCAAATACAATCTATAAAATGCCAGTACGTACTCCCAAAATATGTATCCGCTGGTAAAAAGCAAAAGGAACCCCGTGACTATAACTTTAAATAATCGCGGGATGATTGAACAGCTGCTATAGTTATAAAAGAGAAACGTCTAATAGTAAGAGCAGAGTTTTAACCCTATAATAGTTGAATATCTATAAGCAAAGTAAAGGAATACTTTATTAGAAGTTATGCGCTTTAATTCGCCTTTTAGATAAAAGAAAGGAAGAAAGCCTAATATACAAAGACTTTACTATTCGGCTCCCTTCTAGCAAATATTTTAGTAAACAAGAGAAATGGTTATAGGCGCAGAAATAAGGCTGCTCTATAATTAGGTACACTTTATAAAGGCACACTACGTCCCTTTATTTAAATATTTAAGATGAAGTGTTTAAAGATATACAAACTTTATGTGCGACCAGTAACTTATAACAGAACATTTATTTGAGGATCACATAATAATTTTCTTTACTTTATAAAAATAAAATAGAAAATCTAGTTTTATGATCTATAATATAAGATACTAGTTGATAAGGCAATAAATAATAAATATAGGTAGCTAAAAGGCCCTTCATTATGCACAAATAAAATTATGGACTTGGACTCAAGTGTATAGAGTTAAGTACAAAACTAAAAGAGTTAGCATCTTGTTACTTCTCAGGGAAAACTTGAAGCTATAGGAAGAATTTTTTCTTGATGTATAACGTAAAGTACTTGGCTCTGGTTACTTTGAAAGACTCTAGAATAATTTAACAAGACTTAACTAAGTCTACCCTATCAGAGCTAAAAGGAAAATACCACGTGTAACTGCTTCACTAGGCACTAACTAAAAAGACGTATTATAAATATAAAAAGGAACCCGCTGTTTATGCCATAGTATTAAATTAAAGTACTCCATGTACACGACTTATAGTCTATACTCTATTAAATAGGAAATGCGGGTGCAGTAATACCAATCCTAAGCCTGCTTTATACGCGCAGGAATCTCTTTAAAATGCAACCACAAAGGGGATCCCCTCATGACTAGTCACAGATGAAGGTTCTTGTTAAACAAATATCGCACTAAAGGTCCTTTGCTATACTTGCTATTAGTTACGTACCTCTATATAGTCAGTATGCTTATTCCTTAAGCTGACCCCCTTCGTATAATGCTATACGCCTCCTTGTGGTATAAGCCTTGTTGTCTTTTATAATTATAGTTCTATGCTAAAACCGTCAGGTATACCCAACCTGTAGTGTAGGTTATAGAAAAAGCTAAGAGCTAACTATATAACTATATTTTATATTTATCTTAATAGGAGAGGCTGGGTGAAAAAAGAATACCTAACTATACTTTAATAACCTGTAAGAGTTCACTAGGAGAAACGCATAGCATAGTACCTTTAAAATAAAATAATAAAAACACCCAAAAGTATTGCCCAAGTGTAGCTCTTTATACTACTAGATTTATTGTACGCAATAGAAAGGTGTAAGTTAATTAAGCCACAAGTATATTGCGCCTTGCTTTTTATGTTGCACGTGGTAGTGCCCTAGTAGTTATTATAGCTTCCTCCTTTCTTTAGTCGCCTTCTTGCACAAAAAATTATATTGTATGCGAAGTGTTCTTAAATTCTAGCTTCATTTCTTGCAGAGCTTACATACTTTTCTAAGCTTGGAAGGTTAGTTTATTAATAAAATATGGCTTAGAACTTGTCTTTAGAAAATCGCAGTTTTTATACTAGCAAAATGACGAGCTATAAAATGGCAAAGGCTTGGATGCAGTAATGTAAGCAGAGTGCCTTTATCTATCTAGTATAGTAAGCGTTAAGGAAGAAGTTGTAGCTCTTATAATAATAATATAAGTCGTATTTAAACATGACTGACGGTATTATAACTTCACTCTTGCCCTTGTGTATCATACAAATCCCTTGAGGAATGCTTCTTTTGTTCTAGTTTGCTTCCTAAATTATGCACTGCATGTACTGGCCCTAGCCCAGCAAGCCTTGGATCTATAAGGGTTAATGTCTTATAAAACTCTATCTTGTAATTTTTTCTTCTTAGCTTACATCTGCGAAATAATTATGTACTTCTACCAAGGAAATACCTCTTAGCTCTTGGTGTTAGAAAGATAGGCTCTTTTTAACTCTCTATGCTAGTTGACTCCTTTAAAGTTATAGTTTAGTAATGTCTCCTCTAGATGCTAGTTAAGCATATAATACCTATCTAGTTATAATTTGATTATGCTATATGAGGCAAAGCACCCACCAACTAAGGGAATAAAGGTTCATACTCATAAAACCTAAAGGCACAGGCCTTTCTATAATAAATCTAGTAATAAAGTAAATGGTTATAGTATGTCTTAGTGCTTGCCTTTTACCTAAATGCTTATGCTTTTTAGGCTACTGCAACCTATAAAAATAAGGGAATGCTTTAACTACGCACTTAAGAGTTACCCTTCTCTACGCATTAGGTACTCATAAGCTAATGGAAAGCCTGTAACTGCTACTGCTACTGCTAGTGTTTTCATTATTTTATTGCTTGTGGTTTAAGAGGGCTTCACGCTTGTAGCTTTCTACTGCTCTTGGGCTACACCAATGATATAATGATATACCGCCTTCTTTTTATATAACTATTTAGTAACTCTAGTACTTCTTGGACTTGTTGTACTTAAACTATTTCTATTTATCCTGGTACTTGTTTGTGTGCGATACGCCCCTGGCCTGCACCTGCTGCCAATTAAGGCTTAATCTTAATATAAGGTAACTTATAAATTATCCTGGGTTATAGCGCTATAATAAATTATTGGTTTATATTATACATACCTCTTTCCTTTAAATTATACTACTTACTTAATACCACGAGCGCTTTCTTTATGTGTTATGTGCACCCCAAAGGATCTAACATAACTTAAAGGGAGAAGTGCCGTAGGCGCAAGTTCTCTATGCACAATTGTATAATCTGTTAGTAGTAGGAAAGTAGGATTTTGCTAGTATTATCTACAAGAGGTTACCCTTATAAATAGGTATAGTTATCTTTCATGCGCTAAGGCAGCATGCTCCGGTTTATTTATGCAAGCCCCGCGCTCTATTTTATATAAGATATAAGAATCCCATAAAATATTCGTTAGCCCCCCTTATTTATTGCATAGATTAAGTATAGAATTATAGCTGCATATAGCTGCCCCACAAGGCTCGCTGTATTTGTATTAGAGGATTTGTACTATAAATTTAAATATTTAAGGCAAATAAAAGCCTGGAATTGCTAAAAGCGTATACCTTCTTTTATTATTTATTAAGTAATGCAATTGTAATTATGCCCGAGCTATAAAGTGAGAGCACGCGTAAGTAGTCATAAAAATAAAAGTAGTGTTTAATAAGTCCCCTTGGCTATACGCTTAAGTCCTTCCTTATTTAATAGCTTAATAAAGATAGCATATAAGCTCCAGCCTTACTCTTGCCTATTTTTAGATACAACCTTAGATCAATGAAGGCCCCTACTTACTATAGTAAACTTTGCTACTCACACCCGCTCTGTGTTTAACCTGGATATGAAAATAGGAAATATGCCCTGCCTCTATAAGGAGCAGCTCCCTCAATGCATTATATGTGCGGCTTGTTGAACTACAACTACTATAATTATATAAAATTTAAAGGAATTTGACTTGTTACTTACATATTTGAAGAGTACGCCCTGGCAATTAGAGGTAAAAAAGCACAAAGAAAAATAAGGATTAAGCGTTTGTTAAGAAATATAGTTGGGTAAATACTTGGGGTTAAATGAAAGGTTTCATATATTTATAATTCTTAGTCCCACACTATATGAGTCCTTAAAATACGCTTAGTTATGGTTATGTAATTCTATAGTTTTTGTTTAATGCCTTTTACGCGAAACAAGTCTTATATAAACAAGTATAAAAGTAAATTAGTTAAGAATACGCAATAATTATATCTTAAGTCCTGCCTCAAACACCACTATAAAATTATATCGCAGCATGTCTGGTAATGTACGCAACGCCCCTGTTATACTAAAAGCAAAGGCCAGTACTGTAACAAATACACTCAATATAACTACCGCAAGGGATACGCCCTAGAGTATCTATTATTTATAATTAAGTCTTAGTCTCTTTACGCAACCTTTATTTTAAAAGCATGTCCAACTACTAATAGTTTACTCCTGTAAATGCTTTAACACAAAGAGCTTGAATAAATAGATTCTATATTAAGCTTAAGAAGACCCTAGAGAGTTGCCGCTTATAACTATTTAAAAGTGCCCTGTACTACACACCCAAGGAGACTCCAAGAAATATATTAGACTTATTTTTAGAGAGTTAATGCAAATACATACCTGTTCAGCAAAGCGCGTTATAAACAATAGCTTGATGAAGAGTAGTTTATAAAAAAAGCCCCATAGGATGTTATTATTCTTATCAGCGGCTAGTACAGAAGGGCGCTAGAGTATACTTAATTTATAGCTTCAGCAAAAAAATAAGTGCAAGCGCAGGGTTGGTGCTATAGCTTGTTATACCTCCTTGCTTTGTATAAGATACTTTCTTTCCATATGGTACTGTAGTAGATAGTTTTTTTATATAATTTTTAAAGGATAAATATGCTATAGCCCCATCCTGCGCCGGTGTACCCCGGAAAGATATTTGAGCATATGCTGAGCTTAAAAAATTAGTAGGTTAATAAGTATAAACCCTGTGTCCAACTGCTGTTTTAAAACCATAATTTGTAAGTACAAGAATTTCGTTTAATTTTTTGCGAAACGCTAGCTATAAATTGGTGGATATGTAGTACAAAACAGCATATAAAACGATCTATTATGCTTAGACCTGTAAGTCTAGCAAACATGCCGCGGACAATTAAACCTTAAAGTTCTACCCGTTGTTCCCCAAGGAAGGGGCC
>JAYMST010000046.1:0-19354 GCA_036897805.1 Plantago tenuiflora | reverse complement strand
CCTTTAAATTCATGCCTTTAAATTTACTTGAAAATATATTTTACCTTGTAGTCTTTAACGAAAGAGTAATTACAACTCTTTATGCCTTCCTTTAGATGCCTGCAAAAAGCCTAACTGTACTCGCGAATTCTTTACTACTAGTCTCTACCCTCCCTTGCCTCTAGCTATATATGATATATGATTTCTCGCCTGATTAAGTATAATTATTGTATTCTTTCGGTGCCATATTTTTATTATATTATGCCTACAAGCTCTCACTATATTTATCTCACGATATTTATTAGAGTTAATACTATAATGCCTTGCGGAGTTTACGCAAAGAGTGCTTAATGAGCATAAAGGAAAGGAATTATGCGAATACTTCTCTTAGCAAAATATAAATAATTTTAGGTAACAAAGAGCTGGCTACGTACAAAGGAGGTAGCATGCCCTATAAAATATACTGTAATAATTAATGATGTATTTAATTTATTTTAACGCCCTTATATTTATTAAATTATTTATTAAAATTAAATTATTATTAAAGGCAAGCACATAACTAACTAGCTGATTACACGGAATTCATATTATTATTTAGGTTAGGTAGGACTCTCTACTTATGGACACACCGCCCTTTAAAGCCTGCCTTGACTATGCTTGGTTAGGTAAATAGAAATATAGACTGCGCTCCTTGCTACTTTTCTTTCCTGCGCTAGAAAAAATTATATTTTGTAATAAGACACTAGTATCCTCATTTTACAGTGTTTATACCTGGTAATTGAAAGCCCCTAAGTCATAATCAAGCTATGTAGATTACAAATACTCCAGAAGTCCCTTAATAACTCCTGGTTTACTATATAATTTAGTACACCCTAAGGGTTGGGTAAATTCATACTTAACATTTGCGAATGATGCACTCCCTGCTCTAGTAAATACTTAATTAAGTTAGCTGTATAATGAAGAACTAACTCCTCATACTTTATACTACCTTCCCCCTAAATAAATGAATACAGATAACTGCTGGCAGCTACTTTATATTACTAAATACCTGCGCTTTTATCCTGCCTTATAGTAGTGTAGTAGTGCATTAAATTAAATTAAATATGGTAAACTGTTAGGTAAAGCTGCTTAAAATCTACTCCTTTATTATATACTACCGGCGAAAAACTATTATTGGCCTATACTACGGAGGGAGTAGCTATAACTAGATAGTGTAGGTTTTGTCGGCATAAAATAGCATAGTTACTGCCTCTTCTCTTACCGTTGCCAATGCTTGAGGATAAATATTTATTGAGGGCATATCCGGCTCTCTATATTAATGTGCATACATATGATTTACTCGTGGTTAGCTTATATTTATATATAATCCCTTCTTACCATTGATCTATTAGAGTTTTGTTTTTGTACTATGAATTCTGTCTTGCCTAGAGAACTAGAGGAGATCGCATTTTTATTAGTAGAAAATGCGTGGGAAGTATATGTTACAGGAAATCATACATGTAAAGGGTGGTAGTGTACGTTTAAAGCCTTAAATTACGCGTAAGTTGGAGGTGTGTTATATAGGGCCTTGTTTATACTTGTTTATAAAGGACTCGCCTAGACTAAATTAGATTGGAAAGAGTTTATTAGTTTGTCTCTTACCATAGCCCCTGTCTAGTACTATAAAATACTATTAAGTTAGTAGGGAACTCTTTAAGGGTAGGCTCTGCTTCTATCTTGTGCTTGTGCTTGTGCGGGTAACTTGTGAAAATACATAGCACTAGTAAAAGCGATCAATTCCTTAATATTTGATACATAAATTTATTCTTTTATGAATGCCAGGTGCCTTTAAGATTATAATTAAATGCTTTAGTTCTTTAACACGTAACTATAGAATGCTATTCCGGTATTATAATAAGAAAAGGTTGCTCTATTTACTCGGGAGTGGTTTGATTATAAGGATAAAGCCTGAGCAAAGTACAGTACTATATAGCATAGCACACCTGTAAGCAAGAAATGATAGGTTAGTTTGCCTAGTAAGACATTGCTATATCCCAAAGAAAGGTTAATATTTCCCCTAGAATTTATTTTTTTATCTTGTCTGAATAGTTCAGTAAGTGGGCAGGGCAGTTCCTTATGAGGCATTACTAAGACTTCTGGGTTACTTAAGCCTGTTCTTTTCTATAAATAAAATAATCTCGGCGCGTGCGATGGATAGAGAAAAGCTGTTATTATATGTTGCTATTAAAGCCAGACTAGTGCTGTATTAAATATAATGGCGTATTCCTGTGGTAATATAGTTTTGTACTTTGCATGATAGGCAAGTCTTGTCTATAGCGTGCGTCTATAGTCTATATAAAATCTAATAGAAACCTTGGTTTAAGCTGTTTTATATTTAAATTTAAGGAAGTAAAGTCTGGCTTTAAATTATTATTATAATGTAATGTCCACGAGGCACTCCTATATAGTTAGGTAGGAAGGTTTAGCCCTTAATTTTGTCCTGTTATATGGTGCTCTAAGGTTATGCAAAATATTCGCTAAAGGTATACTCTTGTAATAATTATACCTTCTGCCAAAGCATACTGCAAAGGCTAAGTGGTATATTGCAGTACATCTTATTAAGAAATAAAGTCGACTTGATAATGTCTTTGCACCGATATACTTCACCGCAAATACACTTATATTTTATAAGTGAAGGGCAGGGCATAAAAGACACAGGTTATATAAATAAGAATTCTTTTAAAACAGAAATAAAGGGGATCCTTCGCAAGGTCTAGATAAGGGCGCACTTTTCTTAAATAAATATTGTTTTATAAGTTATAAGTACCTCAAAGTTTTAATAAAGTTCATACAAGTCTTATTTATAGCTTTAGTACAGGGCTTGGCGCATGATTTTTTATGAGAGACAAATACTATATCTCCCTTATAGTTCTATATTTAAATAATCTTATAAGCAAAGTCGTCAGTGATAAATACGCCCTGCCACAGTCTTTGTTTTTTTATATCTTACATACTCTAATAAAGTATACTTCACACTTCCGGCGAGTAGGCCTCTATATTCTTTCATAAATTATGTCTATGTTTCTTCCTTTTAGGCAAGGGCTATATGATAGCTGCTCTCTCTTAAATTCTTGTCTCATTTTTTTTATAACTTTTATTAGCTAGGGCTTAAGGTAGACAGTTACTTTACTAATCTAAATCGTGCTTAAAAAGGATCTTTAAACTTTAAATTAGGGCTTAGTTACTTTTAGCATACGTAGATAAACTTTTTAGGAAAATAAAGACGCTTCTTGAGGAAAAAGTGGTTGGGTAGGTTTTTTCTAATATGTTTTATAAGATTTTTCAAAAACGAAGGGCTTCTATTAGCTAAATTAAGCGGAGTAGGTTTTGCGCATGCTGAGTAGCCAAAATACGAAAAATTGGGGCCTAAAATCGCGCCCTTCAGAGGAGAAATACAAATCTGCTAGTGCCCACCCTCCCAAATTCGTAAAAGTAATAAATTGAATTTCTATTAATAGAATGCTGAAATTTTAGAAAACTTTCATCTAGCCTATAGCAAAAAGTTATTCCGGAAAATTTACCATAGAAGACCCCTTCAAAATTGCAGAAAGTTGCTCTGGCCTATTAGAAAAACGAATAAACTCAAATACCCTTAAGAGGGAGGGCCTAAAAGTGCAAAAGTTGCTGCGACATATACGGAAAAGTTATTCGACCTGATTTCCCATAGAGAGCTAATCTAAAATTAGAGAAATTGGATAAACGCTATGCGATAAATCTACGTTTTTTAATTCTCTATGGGAGCACCCGCCTAGTTTTGCAGAAATTCTATGTCACCTAAAGCCGGTACTAAAGTAATTTTCCCTCTATAAAGGGAGGTTTAAGGTCGTTAATTGGATACTCGGCATGTGAAAGAAAAACCTAGCTTGCAAAAGTTGACGCTTGTACAGCCCATGAAATGTCGCAGATACTAATAAACCAGGGCACAAGAATCCTTTCACACCTAGTTACAAGAAAGACAGTAATTATAGATAAAAAACCTTTATTTTATAAGGGACAGGCCCCGTACTACTAGAAGCTACTAATTGCGAAGACTATAAAACATCAGTTGCATTTTTTTTAGTGCAAAAGCATTCATACTAAGTTGCCCTAGAAAAAGTAAAGGGAGCATTTCTGGAGTATTGTACAAAATATCTCGGAAGGACCTAGCTATACATAAGTATATGCCTAAACAAAAAGGCTTGTAGGTATATAGACATTACAAGTTATATGGGAAAGAGCATTGCCCCTCCGTAGTTGCATAAATAAAAGCCCCTTTAGCATTTAGACAAACTGACCTATCCTCTTTATAAGTACTTCATAAAGAATTCGTTTAAATACAATTTATGGGAAAAATACTACATGGAAGAGGAATACCACCTTTTCTAGGCTTTAGATAAAGCACGTACTGTATTTACAATTAGAGCTATATTTCATGGAACTGCAAAGAGTAGGTTTGCTTAGGTACATAACATCTTCACTATAAGCAACCCTTAGCCCAGAAAAATTTGGGATTTAAGGGGGTATAGACTATTAGTAGGCACAACTCTTTATGCTCTTAGTATGTCTTTATTAGATTTTATTACAACATACCTTCCTGGACAAAGGTCCCGCGCAGCAAAAGAAAACACTTGAGAAGAACTAGAATTAATGGATATTCCTGGCTTTATGTTACACTAAATAATTTGGGAGTAGTTAAAATATTATGTGCTTACTATACTTACCTATAGATTTCTCTACCACATAATTGTAAAGGTCTTTTACTACAAATACTACAAATGATTTACGTGCGCCCAGCACTACTATAACATTCGAAGAAAAGCGAATGTTCTGGGCCTAGGGGGTGGAATATAAAATGTACTGTACAGACCACAACTATATAGAAGAACGACTCGCCCAAGGTACAATCCCTGAAGTATTGAAGTATATTAAAGCCCCACATATTTGTCTAGCCTTAAGCCTAGGAGATAAAGCAACCTTTTACTTTGTATAAGACTAATTATAGAAAGGTATTGTGCGACTAAACATTTGCGAAAAGCGGGAAGGTTAAAGAACAGGCCCCCGGAATAAATATATGCCCCTTTTCTAAAAGACCCCTTAGCGATAACGTAGCTTTATAATTAGGAAATGTTGAGTAAGCCCTGAAAGAGGCAGGTATTTACTCTATACCTATCTTATATGCTAGCAAAAGTGGTTAAAGCTCAGTTATATAAGCGTACACAACTTATCGCTCTAATAGTGTCCTTTTGTTAGGGTACTCAAATATTCAAATATTTTGTTAATAGTAGAATATTCATATCCCCAATAGATTTAGTGAAAAAGCTGTCAGCTGCTTTAGTAAAAGCAACATATTAAAGGAACCCAAAATAATAAAATGACTGAATTAAGCCCTGAGCTATATACTAGAAGCTATGTAAGAAAGCTGGTTTATGTGCAACCTCCCGTTGTCTCCTTTATGAAAATCTAATATATTAATACTGAACTGAAAGAAAGAAATATTGAGTACAAACAAAGGCGCCTTCTCTTATGGAACTTTTAGAATCCATCGATAAAGTTTTATAGTGCATAGAGCTTTAACGAACCCTACAGCTACAGAAGAGAAAGTTATCTTTCATCCTTTATATAAGATTATATTTGCCAATCACTCACGGCAATTATAGTATACGCAAGAAATGCAGGCACTCTTTACTGTCAAGCTATTTACTCAGGTATTAATAGCTATGTTTAAGCCCACCACTTTCCTTTCTTTCAAATATTTATACTTTACACGCGAAAGAATTATAGGATTTTTCAAAACCCCCCCCCCCCCCGTTTTAAAACGAGAATGTTTTTTAGTATTTGGTTAACTTCGTGCAAAGGGCAAATAATGTTAAATCCTCGCCACCCATAATGGAAAAACACTACTTAAATTAGGTAATGTAGTACTACTAGATGCTACTACGTTAGGTTTGAATTGTTCTCTTGTGTTTATTTTATATTTTAGGAGATATCCCTTTGGTCATAAGCGATTGCTCAGAGCGGGCTATGACTTAAGGCCTTGTCTCCATAATTTAGCAATCCTCTAAGATGGCTGCAAGCTTTGTAGGGTAAATATCTCTTGCAATTAAGGGAAGTATTTATTTTACGTATTATATTCTCTGCGTGCTGCTAGGAGACTCTTCTACTTTATTAGGCAAGAAGCGTGTGCTCAAGTCAACTATTTATAAAGATATCGGAACTATTAACCTCTATTTACCTACCTTACTCTATTAATAAGGCCGCTCGCAGATATTTTATATGTTGGGTATAGGGACTGTTACATGTGAAGCAATTACTTATAGTTATGAGAGAAATACGTTACTTAGACAATGTTATACTAGGGGCCGAGCCGGTGTGGAGATTACCACTTCACCTATAATCTTGGGGCAAACATAAAGCTTAGGGAATAAAATAGCACTTACTTCCACGTACAATCTAAGCTATCTCCTAATTCCTCTATATCTATAAATAATTAACACAAAAAGAAGCTCTCTAAGCCTAATAATAATATAAAATATAAATAGATAGGACAAAGCCCTGCTTCTTAGGGAACCTGATAAGGCAAATACTATGACTTCATATTAATGCTTAAGTAAATAGTTAATAATATACAGCTATACTAGGAAGGTGCCTCTTACATTCTTTATGGCCTGTATAAATTCCAGCACTTACTCACCTAAGATTTTACCTTTTGCACAAGCTGACTTTTCAGTATTTATTAAACCTTGGGCTGGCCAAGCTATTAAATCTTGTAGATACAGGTGCGGGTGTTATAGGTCTTTTGCAAATACTGACATATTTATGTACTTATTTACTATTAATAATTTAGCAAATCAAATAGTAAAGGACAGCTTTCCGCTCTTAGCCTTCGGCTCTCTATAATTTTATAAATAAATGAGTTGCAAGCGCACCGTCCTAAAAAAAAGAATAAGATAGAAGTACACACTACTATTTTATAGTGATAAGATAATGATAAGCATGCCTTCTGTAGGTGAAGTAAAAGATTTCTCTCTGTGTGTTAAGTTACTAACTCAGGCATGTTCCTTTAGTACCTATCTATCACGTATAATTGATAAGTCTTACTTAGTAATTTCCTATATTCTTTAAGGCCCTTTAACTACTAGAACTTTTTCATAATAAACTAGTGCAATAAGCTACCTCTCACCAAATATTTGCACTACAAAAAGAAGAGAACTAATTTTAAATAAAAATAATAAGCATCTACCGGAGCTAGCCCAAAACCTTTCCTGTTTATACAAAGACAGAGCCCATATTTCTATGTTTAGGTACACCCTCTAAAAAGCATGTATTATGTACAAAAAGTAGCTAAAAGGAAAAGTGCAAAAGTACATACTTTATAGAGAGAAGGCTAGCACCTTTTTCGTCTTAGTTACGTGTTTATTTCTTTATTAATTATTACTAGATTAAGTCGAGCGCTATAAAGGTGGCTACAGGAGTATGGCATGGCCTATTCAACTACAAGTAAGGGGCACGCTATATCTGTATTAGTTCCTTTTTTATTTACTAAATTTACTAAGAGAATTCTGAACACCGTAGGAGTTACTGGACAATAATGTACTTTTATATTATAAACTACAAAGGGCAATTACTGGAGCTAATATAAGTAGACCTGCAGCACACATATCATAAATAACAGAGAGTGATTAGAGATACGCGGGTAGGATAAAGAAGAGAGCTCAAAAGCATACATTTGTGTAATAAAATAGAAATGCTGGCTCCTCTAGGCCCCTAGCAATACTCCAGACTCTATATAAATAATCTATAAGTATAAAGATTACACTTCCCCAGCAATATGTTTGCAAAGTAAGTTCAAATACAAAAGGGAAATCCCTATATTTCTTAAACATTTAGTTAGGCGGCTGTGGAGTACCTTTGCACCTTGCCCAAGACTAGTAATTTCTACAGCAAGAAGCCCTACTATGGGGACAGCTATGGGGTATTTATAATTATTTAAACGCGTTTATTAGCTTATAAGATACTGTTATAGCTGGCCTTACCTCTAAATATATTAGCATACTAAAGAACTCCCCGCCCAAGATATTTTGTACCAATTGTTTGGAAATATAGGACCGTGCTTTAACTGACTAGCTTATACAAAGAACCTTTTGCCTTGTTAATGATTAAGCTATCTTTCATAAAAACCGAGGTATATAAAAACTATGTCAGATTTCTTATTTCTACAGAGAAAAGCTATCCCCTCTTTGCTATAGGTATAAGCTTATAGTAGGCCTCTTAGCTTACTAGATCTGTCTTCTAATTTATATTTATGCAATTTCTTTTGTAAATAGCTTAGGTACTAACCCCTTTAGAGAACTCAATGGGATACTTTATAGTCTACCTTTGTGCATAGTACTTCCCGAGCCGCCTTGCCATATATGTATATCTTAGTGCAGTTGCTGCCTTATACTTAACCCTAGAAAATATAGGAGAAGGCGTAGTTTAATTACTATCTATGAATTACTTTCTATGATAGTAAAACACTAGAGCATTTGCTTGGCTTCCACCTAAATCACTTAACTAGGTATTCTCAGGTAACTGAAATATAATGCCTAGATAATAAAAGACTCTATTAAGGTAGTTTTCAGGAGCCCTAAAACATAGTAAGATATTTATGCTTATTCAGAAAGACTTGTTGAATTATGCAAAAAGAAGGAAAAAGGGGGTAAAAGTACTTCATCACGCATTACTTGAATACGCTTTAATGAAAGGGTCGCTACTTACTACAAATAGATAAAGAATTGTAAGTACTTTATAAAATGGTGCTGACCTAATACAAGCATCTCCTTGTACTTGTTGAGAAAGGAAAGGAGGGTTGCCTAAACACAAACAAAGTCTTGGTCAAGTCTTAATAAATATATCTTTTACCAAAGCTACGCACGCAGAATAAAAGCCTAGCACGCTTACTAAATTATAAAGCTCAAGTTATTCTAGAAGGAGAGTTGTGATATTAAAGACGCCCTGAGAGAAATAGCGCGCTACCTTATTAATAATTAATAAATTAGCTGTACTAACTAAAGAGCTTGTTAATGGAATGCTATAACTCTATAAAAAATGTATAAAAAAAAGTGCTAGAGCCCAACTGTATACGCAATCTATTAGAAAAGAAATCGCTGAAAAATAGAAAAAAAGAGCCGCCTACAAGTAGTATAGTAGAAATAGCATAACTCTGTCCTGGACCTATAATTATCTTGTCTTAAGCTTACTTATTCTTAAGAGCTTGCTTTGTTTTACCATAAATACTGCCCATGCTTTGATGCACCCTTTGTTAAATATTTATAACTTGGCGCAAAAGCTATTAGTAACAGTTGAAAGAGAAAATAGAGTAACTTTATTACATAATTAAGTTTTATAATTAGCAATGCCCGCAGTTATTCATTTTGTTAGGGCTAGGGTTCACGTCTTAGGTACGTCAATATAATATATTCAACCATTTAGTTTTGCACTATTTGCCTAAGTTTAGATTAAGGACTGGCCAGAAGTTTACTAAAGTACTATGCCCCAGCCATTAACTATAAGAAATGAGACGCATTCTTACTACATAGGTATGCAGTCCTACCATTTTACAACACCCTCTTTATTTATTTATTATAGTCATAGTGTCAAAGTACTACTGGTTACCTAGCTTGACTTACAGGTTCTGCGGACGGTACTAGAGCTAGTCAACAAACATCCCACCTTTAAATCTTTAAACAATTTCTCTAAGACTCCCTAAGCTACTAATTCTGTCTTGGAAGATTATAAAAATATTTTCGCGCCTTGAAGGATCTTTTCCAAATACTTATACCAAAAAGAAAATAGTGTATCAGCCCCAGTCTATCTGGGAGTTCTCCGGCGTACTGCGCTATTAAAAAAGAAATAAATCAGAAATTAGGCAGGCTTAATTATGGATATATCTTTTATATATCTTAGGCCACCCCTCAAAGTTGATATAGACCAGTTTTCCTAAAAGATAATGCTACCTAAAGACAGTGCTATAATAGCTTCTCTAGAAGGTGCTGTGCATTTTACTCAGTCTTAAACAAGTCTTTATTTAATACACCCAAGCAGGCATCTAGGTATTGCGTAGGAAAATACCCTATATTTATTAGAAATTACTTAAGAGCAGGAATATATTGCATTATTTATTTGGACTAATTAATTGCTGTTATGTTAAGGACTCATAGAGATTGCATTTTCTTTTAAGAGAAACGCAAGAAAAGGTGGGTGTGGGAAAACTGTACCACTAAAGGGCATGAAAAGACACACTTAAAGCCCTTACTTTAATATAAGAATATGCTTTACCAAATAAATGACCCAAAGTACCCGGCTCTAGTAGCTGAATATTTAAGAGCTGAGAAAGAACCTCCTTTTTATGGCATAACAACCAAGCCTTCCTCTTTTTTATTATATAACTAAAGACAATGCGACTAACCAATAAATGACATACTTGTGAACTACTGCCTGCTCTCTATTGCCTTAAGGAGCACCGAAGCATTTTAATATAGGTACCTAAAAATTCCCCTTTCATTAAAAGCCCCTTATTATGTTATGAAATATTATTAGAGAGCTATTTGTGCCGACTAAAACTAAGTAAAATAAAGTCAGTAGTAAGCAGTATGCTCCCCTTTTAATTAAATACAACGCCCCTAAATATCAGCGAGCTGTATGCGCAATTAATATTTATGTTAGTTTCTCCGGCCTTAAATTATAACTCCCTACCCTTCTGGAAATGCTAGTATATAGCTCAACAAGTCTTGCATCATCCAACAGCGATGTTTTATCAAAAGCCCTTTAGTGTTACTTAGTACTTGCAAGCTAATTACTTAACAGCATCTTTCTTATAGGGAAAGCTTGCTAGGCATAGACCTAGGCTGATTAACTCTTGGGGATACTGGTGCCCTTGTTATAAGCTTGTTATAAGGAAGTGGCTTTATATGTGCATGCCTGCCAAAGCGCAAACTTTAACTAAACAAGAATCGATTCTAAACTGGGAATACTACAGAGGTAGCTACTAGTCCAAAGCTTGGAAAACTTAAATATAGTTAAATAATTTGATGTAGGAGTACGTAGATTTTGTATAATACAACTTGGTACGACTAATATTACTACTTGCCCCGCTGTCGGTAGTAGAGAATCAATTTAATTTCTATTTATAATATGAAGTGATATATTACTAGGTAAATGTTCTTTCTCAAGTTACCAATAAATTAGGGTTATATTAGCTACGCTTGCTATAATCTATAGCTATATGCTCCATCGATGCTAAGAGGAGCTTCTCTACTTTTAAGATTATATATTAAAACAAAGGCTTGGTGGGGAATTCGTGCTACATAAAGGAAGACCCCTTGTCTAGCCCCAAATACTTAAGCTTGTACTTGTTTAATAATAAAGATTCAAGCTAAAATACACTTTTGCTTTAGAGTACCCTTTTATAGATATAGTATGCTTATAGGCCTTTGGCTTATTTTATTTTGTAATTTGTAGAATTAGGGAATAGCTTAATGAACTATACTTTGGAAGTGCGATGCTGTTATAGACGGTGCTGTTTTATATGATAAAAGCATAAAATAATTACGCTATCTTACTAGGTCTTGAGGTACTTGGGCTCTAGCTAACTGTGCCCTCTTTATGCTATTAATTTATTAAAGTATTGCACTACCCTTACTCTATCTTGTCCTACTCTTTCTTGGCATCTATTATATATTATAAATATTCTCTTATGTCTTATGGATGCTAACTTCTCTTACCTTATAATTATGAGGCCCCTGCCACACTCGCTAAAGTTAATACATGAAAATACCTTGGCTGTGCTCTTAAAATTATCTTTGCTTTAAAATAGTGGTTGAAAGGATAGCAGTACCTTACTGTATCTATTTATAGGTTAGTATTAACGAGTCTTACTACAGTTTATATACCTCAATAAGGATGTCTTAGAAAGGAGTATATGCCTAAAAGGAGGAAATGCTTTGGTTGAATTTGCAAATCTTCAGAGATATTTTATGCAAGAAAAGTAGCTTAGGTGTATGTATAACTTTTTAATAATTATAGCTTGTTTTTATGTAACCTCGTGCTATTGGTAGCCCGCTCCTTGGTATGGTACCCTCTTTACTTATCTCTTATGTGAGTAGTCAGTCTTATTTTTTAACATGTCCTCCTGGTAATACAGATTATACTCCCTTCTCTTGTAAGTTAACCCACTATTTAAGCGTTATAAATTAATTATATTAATAATTAATAATGCCTGCGTTACGCACGTTTAACCCAAATACTTTAAGCACTCCTGGTTCCATAATCATAATAAAGGGTAGATACCTATAATACTCTATATTGTAATTTATGTGAGAGTGCTAATAGCAATTCTACCCCTATTTTTATATAATAAAGAAATACCCGCTTTTTAGAAGTTTACACTGCCCCTCCTTTCTCTGATAAAGTACAAGACTAGAGGACTATGAGAAAAAGTAGAATCTCTTATTAAAGCCCTAGTTTTCAAAGTTTTAAAATGGCTTGGTTGTGCCGGTGTTATCTTTAAATTAACTGCTAGTAGATATACGCGCTATACGCCTGCCCCGAAGTTTTGCTTATTGCATTGCTTCTTGCTTAGAGTATTATTAATTAATTCTATATAATTATAAAATTCAAAGGAAACTTAATATATGCCAGCAATTTCCTACATGCCCCGTGCCTGGTGTAACACCCTGTACTACTTGATTAGGTACTTTATAGTATAATGTACTTGTTAAAGAACTCCTTAATAAATCTGCCTTTTAGTGCCTTACTATAAGGTACTTTTATTTAAGAGAGCACTAAAAATAGGCGTAAATAACAGGTACTTTCCTGGTGCTACTTGGTAGGGAAAAGATAAGAATGCCCCAGCGTATTTGCTAAACTCTATTACCTATCATACCTGAAGCTAGCCAATTGACCTAACGTATACTGCATTTGAGAAAGTTTTAGTTATCTATAAATGTTATGAAGTTACCTGTCTTTAATTAACTACTAAAGTATAGGTCAAACAGTAACGTAAAGCGCATATTTATAATACAATAAATAAGGTGTCTTTAAAGGGTTAATCTAGGAATCATATATGTATGCGGGCGTGCATAATGCAAGCTTTTATAGTTTATTGCCCTAACTATAGAAAGCTCTTAATATAGGCTTAATTATGAATTATGACTTGACACTATTGGCTAATGGTACAACCGAGCTACCACTTGCCTACTTATTAACTTTTACACTGTGTGCTGCCCCTAGATACAGAACGTCTGCTGCAAGAGAAAACTACAATATCATTCATAATGTACATAGCTTTTAGCAATAGTTATACATATAATAAAACTTTAGTCTAGAAGAAGCGCATCTGTTTTAAGTACTTAAATAATTGTGCCTAGACCTGCCTTTTTTCTTATATATTCTACAACGCTTGGTTGAAAGGAGAGAGTCTGTTATTACTTAGTAGGCAAGAGCACACCCTCAAATTTTGGATTGTAGCTGGATTTAGAGCTTGTCTTGAACGCCCCTAAATCCCTTAAAGAAAACACGGAACTGCCGAGGAGAATGCGCCCCCCGTATAATTTATTTTTGTAAATTATGTAAAAAGAAAATAACGCCTTTATTACTTTATTAATAAGTGCCTAGTTTATGACTTATGTCCTTCATTATATTCTAGTAGTTAGTTCAAATAGAAAGGATTTAATAAAGTAATTAGAAAAGTACATCGGCTACACCTAACTTAAGGGACACTGCTCTAAGCTATTCTTCAAATAAATAAAAGGTACTAGGATATCCAAAATTAAGAGGAAACTATATTATGCATGGGCACTACTAGCTTAGACTACTATAACTATGATGCATTTTGCGCATACTTTTGGATTACTGTTTAATGATTATGGAATTAATAAGACGTCGTGCCTTCTATAACAATGGCTAGGCTTAATAAACAAAACCTACATGACAATGCTTCACTGTTAGGAGACTCGAAATTTAATTAAAGGCGTTTATAGCAATCTGTTAGGTTAAGTAGACAAAACACTATAAAAGAAGGCTTAAAAAGTACATAAATATTGGGACGTAAGGTACTACCTAAAATTATATGTTGCCCAAACCTTTAATTTCATATGCCCCAATTATTTTAGTAGCGCGCTAGGATTGGAATAGTTTAATGAACTAGGCTTTGGAAATGCATGCGCTGTTAAAGAAGGTGTATTTTTATATGATAGAAGTATTAAATAATTATGTTATATTACTAAATGCATCTACAGTTTTTTATACAAAGGTTTTTAAAGCTATAGCTCCTAAGAAAGTTATGGAAGTATCCTAGTTATGTTAACTTAGTATATGAGAACGTACACCCTCTCTAAGTACTTGCAAGAAGAAGAAGTTAGTATTAGAAGCCTATATTTAAAGTATGGTTGCGCTTTAGGTAATTCTTTAGAGTATTCATTAAAAAGAGTATTCATTAAAAGCACCCAGTAATCTATGAGTTATTATAAAGTACAATTTTAAGCTTAACCGCTTTCAAATTAGACTTTACTACATCATAATATAATGAGTTATTACACCCTGCCCCTTAAGAAAGAGAAAGACTATTAAACATGTAACTTACATACACCCTTGTAAAAAGCCCCCTGGAGTTTAATATACATTAATAGAATATACCCTTTACATATCTTTTATACACTTATAAACGAGCCCCCTATTCCTATATTATTTATACCTGTACTCATTATACTTTAATACTTAATATATTATTAAAAATGTTATGTAATTATGTAAGAAGAGAAATACCTAGCACTTGGAAGATAGAGAAAATGCTTTTATTAGTAATAAATATTTGTATTTTAATTATGAATATAGTATATCTTTACTTGATCAAGAACACACTCAGAATTAAAGCATACATTAGTTTGATTTAAGGCAAGTTATAAAAACTTAAACAAGAAATAATATTTCCTAGAAACAATTATACTATTATACTTATAAATAAAAACAGCTTCTTACAGTTGCTTAGTACCTTTTAAAAACTTAGATAGAATTATTTTATAGGTAAGAAACTTCGTATGCACCATATATTTAAACATATATTTAAATAACTCATTAAAAATACCTGCTAGAGAAAAGGAGTAAGGGGCCTTCCCCTAAATACATTCGCAGCTTATTGCAAATACCTTGTTGATATTATCACTAGAAAGAGCGTTTAGTCTAAAACTAAAGGTGAGCGAAAAGATAACGCGGAGTACATTTTTATAAAAGAAAATAAAAAAGAGCATGAAAAGGAAATCTATATAATATGAAAGCTAGGAAAGGCACGTCTTTTATTAAACTATTTTAAGTATTTATAATTGCCCAAGGAATGTAATGCTCCCAAAGCGCCGACCTGCCCCCTACGCTCTGTTATGTCTTGTATTGGTAGAGACCTTATAGACAACAACCCGCCTTCATCATAGTTAATGTTAAGTCATAATGCACCTTAAAACATGTGCTTATATAAGTACCCTAAGCCGAGCCCCTTCTACTTATATAAGTAGATATGCTTGCACGAGACTACTTACCATGCCTAACGATTGTCTTGTAGTTATTACCTAATATATTCAACTATTTTTGAAGTATGCCTAAAGCTTGTATTTTCTAATAAATTTCTAGGAAAAAGAGTGCAGTAAATATAGTAGAACGTAATATAAACACAAAATTTAGGCTTAGAAATGCATTTAAATAATTTAACGTAGGGTGGTACGAGCGCGAAAATTTCTTAAAATAGAGTTTAATGCTCGTGGATATTTGAGGTATATACATAATGTTTAATTAGGAAGAACGCGTTTCTATATGCATCGGCTGAGTTACTAGATTCTACATAGCTATATAATTTGAATGGCCCTTATTCTTAGGCACGAGTACTAGCATTTAACTTTCTATCAGAGAGATCTATTGCCACAATATTCATAATGCCAGAATTTATTAAAAATAACTTTAGCTTCGCATAGATCCTGACTTTGCACACATAAAAGAAGTACTAAGAATAGTCCCCTTCACTATTATAGTTGTCCTTTGTTTTGTAGGCTATTAAGTATGCATTAATAATTGTGTCTTGACTCTCTTACAGCTGTCTTCCAATTATAACTACTTCGTAGAAAACCGCTGTAGTAACAGAATACCTATAAATACGCCTTGCTTAAACTACCAAAGTAACTCACTTAGTGACTAGAACATTTGCCTATAATCAGACAGCAGCCCTGTATCTAGTACTTACTTATGCTCTTTGCCTTGAACAACATGTGTTAGGGTAACATCCTTCGTGCACCGTGTTCTTAAGCGCTGACAGGTATATTATATTAATAAAAACCTATATGACTAATGGTTACATCTTAGACAACTTAAGTTATCAGTGGCAATTACTGGCATGCCTAGAAGAAAATCCTGTGATTAGGTCTTATATAGAATATAATGGATTTAATATTACCCTTTAGGAGTGGCCCCAAATAAAATTCAAAAAGTGCTGTATCAGAAAATATCCAACTTAGCGGAGCGTCCCTTTTATGGCTATTTAAGTATCTAAAAAAATTGCGCTTTTGTAGCCCAGAGTCGCAGTCTTTTATATTTATAGAAAGCCTTTTATTAGAGTCTTATAGGAAACATATTCACTTGCAAAAGGCGGCTTAGTTATATCTTATATATCTTAATGGAAGCACAAAAGCAGTAATTCAATTATAGGGCTAGCACAGTATCGTACTTATCCCTTAATAACTTTTAGAAATGAAATAATATCTTATATGACTAGAAGTAGGACTTATTCTACAGGCATCTGTAGGCTTAAGACACCCTTTAAATTACTTGCACAAAAGCATCCGTTTGTATACGACTATACGCCCACTGTAGAAAACAGCCTTTTCCTACCCTCTGATATGTCTTGATTTATACAAAAAATAGCTAAATATAATCGAAATATAGGGTGAGAAGTATAGTGGAGTAAGCTAAAATAGCATAATTTAAGCATAAAAGTGTATTTAAATATTTTTACGTAGGGAGGTACTTGCCCAAGCTGTAGTCTAAGCCCGGGCAAAGGCTTATTTAGAAATAGTAGGCTTACCTTGTTTTACAACAAATATATTTACAAACAAACACCTACTTTAAAAGCCTGTAGCTTACGGTATTGTACATACTTTATACCGCGAAATTATAGTAGAGCTTTTACATAGCCAAGTAACGATCGCTAAGCAAGCTGAAATAAGTATTAAACAACTTCCTTCAGTAGCTGCTGAGCTGTGCCGAGTTCTCATATGTTACAACTAAATTAAGCTAATCGCGCCTTGAGCCCTGAGCTCTTGTCGTGGTTTATCCAACGCACGGTTGAAATAAGTTTGTAACCGTTAAAATAGGCCAAGCAATGTTCCCTTATTAAAATAATTCAAAAGACACTTCAACACTTAAGCCCTTTACTCTTCCTACTCCTAAAATAAAGAGAAGACTAGGTAAATAGCACGGTCCCTATAGAATAGAATCATTGTTCCCTAATATACTACAATGATTCAGCTTTACTTTACCTGCACGCGGCGAGTACCCTGCTCCAGCTTATATAAACATTTTGTGAGATATATTGTCCCAAGGTTTCCCCTTCCTACCTTATATCCTTATATATATTAATTTTTATTATAATAATAATTTATATATTAATAATTGCGCGAGTTTCCGTGCAGCAATGGTCGATGCTTCCTAGAGCTGATTGTTTCGGTCTGACTGTATTAAACTTGGCTAGAGTTTTTCTAATACTAATAACGTTTTTCTTCTTTCTCCTATAGG
The DNA here is from genome assembly GCA_036897805.1 of Plantago tenuiflora. Classification (NCBI taxonomy): domain Eukaryota; kingdom Viridiplantae; phylum Streptophyta; class Magnoliopsida; order Lamiales; family Plantaginaceae; genus Plantago; species Plantago tenuiflora. The sequence goes on along the minus strand of JAYMST010000046.1, from coordinate 1,549 downwards.
GGCGCCTTCCTAAAAATATTACCGCAGTACCCTAGTGGAGCGTCTAGTCTTAAACTAATTCTTAGTCGACGTTTTAAAGTATGGCGTTGCTCTTGACCCTTAACTAACTATTATATAGGCATAACTTTCTAAAGAAGTACATAGCATTAAGAGTTCTTAACCTAAAGTACAAAAGAGGCACTCTCTAACAGCGAAATAAAAATTATAGTACAACCTTTTTAGACGGTGCTTTGAAGAGTTTGTGTTTACTGTTTATTAACTATGAGGAGTCATGGTTGCTTCCATTCCTCTCCTATGAGCTGAAATAACTAATCCTATAATAACTATTGTTGCTAAAATAACTAAAAATATCTATAATGATGAACTAAACTAATATCTTTCCTCGAATGTGACAGTTAATAATGAAAAGCCTTGTGTTATGAAGGCTTCCGGAACTAACATCAAAGACCCATAGGGCAGAAATATTTTATTTGACACCACAATTAAGAAAATGCGCATCATGATTACGCTAAAAAAAATATATATAATATATATATAAAGAATAATATGTTGCTTATAAAGTTAATTGCGCAACGAGTCTATAGTTTTGGTTTATAAATAGTCTTGGTTGTATCTATGAGTCAATAAGAAAGGCAAGCAAGTACTGAACAAAGCCAAAATTGTTTACACGACAGTGATTCAGTAAACCTCCTTCGAGACCAACAGAGAGGCCATCTCATAAGCATAAAAACATCTCTAATCTCTAGTCTTGACACCAAGTGGCTCTCAATAAGTAACGCGTCTTTAAGTGCCTTATAATCAAAGGTCCACTTTTCCCGGGCAGTCACGCAACCCACCAAGAAGCAAGGGGTACTCGAAAAGAACTGGCAGGTTCGTAAGAGGTCACAGAATCAAGTAGGCAGGGAGTCCACCAATCAAGGAGTTCGAGGATTACTAATAGGTGATTGCTTAAGTAGATACCCGGGTTTCCTAGTGTCATCTTCTATAAATACTCCCCAGTATCTCGCGTGGGCTGACTCCGATTGCGATTCATAGACCCGCGTTACCGCTCCCTAAAAAGGGAGGGCGACTCCAACAACAAGGGATAGTACGGGGCAGTGATTTGTTACTCGAGTCTTAGTCTTAAGACCCTCTCCCTAAGGGCAGCGTGTTGGCTGTTTTTTAAGTAACCGTTGAGTTCATAATACATGCGGGACCTATTAATCGTTCAAAGAGAGCTATAGAATAAATTAGGTTCGTGTCGCTTTGCTCCACAAATTTTTAATTCTCTAATTTATTTAGGTGGGCGACCCTTTCCGCAAGCAGGTGACGGGGCAAGATTGCATTAAATCCCGCTTAAAGGAACGTCCTGAATTGCTTGTGGGTGATTCTCACGAAGGCCCCCAAAGGATTATTCTTTATTAAAGGAATCTGCGACCGTTTTCCGCATACTGACCTCCTTCGCTCAGCAAGGCCGTGACAAGACCTCAGTGAGCTTGCCAAAAGTACCAGCTTCTTAACAAATTCTCCCTACACCAAGGTATTGCACCTACGACGTATAGTTCTGCCA
>JAYMST010000045.1:0-20025 GCA_036897805.1 Plantago tenuiflora | reverse complement strand
TAACTTTAAGCAGCGATAAGAAAGAAGGTCTGAATCCATGGGCAGTCGAAGAGAACTCCACGACACTTGAATGGATGGTACAGAGCCCTCCCGCCTTCCACACATTTGTAGAACTTCCAGCAATCAAAGAAACACGCTAGAGAACTTTTCTGAGCCCAAGCGTTAGAGAAACGCATGACCCTGTTCGCTCTTATACGGATCAGCCTAGTCCATCCGTTTACACGTCGAGCGCAATCGCTATACATCCCTGACAGCTTTGCGCCTTCTAGTTTCTATTAAGATTTGTGTAAAGTAAGGTACATTATAAAAAGAAGCCGTCGACACATTCCCACCTACCATGAATCCAGTTAAACTGGAGATACTAAGCGAAACAAAGGCAAAAATCTAGGAGCACATGAGTTCCCGGATAACAAGTATCAAAGAACCCTAAAGACATGCATAACTCTACTTATCTCCTGTATACTTCACGGGTCCTGCCTCAAAGATGGATCCGAGCCTTAGAAAAATCAGAGCGCGGCAATAACCTACGTACTAGCCCAGATTGCATGCTACAACTAATAACCTTCCTCAAACTGCACACTTGTACAAGGGCTCATGTTTTGACTGATATCTCTGCTGTCGATTACCCGGCGCGAACGCAGCGCTTCCTTCTCGTCTACCACTTACTAAGTACTCGATATAACATAAGAATCAACGTACAAGTCTATGCAGATGAGGTTACAAGAATATATTCAGTTGTAAGCCTCTTTCCTTCCGCGACTTGGTCAGAAAGAGAGGTGTGGGACATGTTTGGGATTTCCTTCATCAACCACCCTGATCTACGCAGAATACTTACAGACTATGGTTTCGAAGGACACCCACTAAGAAAAGACTTCCCGCTAAGCGGATACACTGAAGTGCGCTATGATGACCCGCAGAAGAGAGTCATACAGGAACCTATTGAACTGAGTCAGGAATTCCGGTACTTTGACTTCGCGAGTCCTTGGGAAACACATGACAGTACTAACTAATTCTAATTACCAGAGCAAGAGGTCCTAACAAGAAGACAAATCAAGATTGTAGTCCCTATTCACACGCTTACCGCTCCACCGTGGCATGTACCATATGTAACCTCGGGACTGTACATCCCGTCAACTTCAGATACGAGGCGCTAGGCCATAGGCTTCCGTCACCCCCAAAGCAGGCAACTTAAAGGTCGCATGAATCCTCTCACTATTGGCCTGTTTAACCTAAACGTTCAGGATATCACGGGTAGTATTTTATTCGTACCAAGTCACGGTCTAGTTATCCTCTTACTGTTTGTTCGTGTTCTCTACGATTGACCATAAGAATCGCTTTTTTTAGATACTATGATGGTCTTGTAAGCACCATGCCGAATTTCTCTATTGCCTTGTTCTCTTTTTTCACTTTAGTCAATACTAGTTCGTCGGGTACTTAGTAGCTTTCTCAACGCGTTCTTGATCTCCGCAGGCGTTTTCCAAAGAAACAGCCTCATAGCAACGCTAACAGCTACTGGAATGAGCTTAGGTGCTGTTCCCACTTTCTTTCGCTCTACAACCGTGCGGTTTCTGGTAACGTGAAATCGAGCTCCCTCCGCTAGTTTTCTGATCTCAGTCGTAGAGAAGTCGTCATCTTCACACCCTTCATTATATAGGTGCCCCTCGGGTGGTCTTTGTCCGAAGGTCTTCTTAGACTACATGCATCTATCCGTAAGTAGCTCAGTGCAAACCATAACATTCATAAGGCCCTGCCAGATACGGAAAGAAGAAACAAGAATGTATGTAGCCCAGAAGAAGGGCTAAATGAAGCTCAAAGCCTAAAAAAAAAGGCCCAATGCTGTCGTGTTTGGCTGGACGCAAATAACATGGAGCACGTAACAGGACAGTCTCGCAGAAGGAAACAGGTACTAAATAGGAGTGTGAAGCGTGTAGACTGTACCAACCTAGCGCGCTTTCTCCTGACCAGGGCAAGTTGCGAATCACATGCGGTATCAGAGCTCAAAAGAGATGATACCCTCGAAGTGGCGTGTACTAGAACCTTTATTAGGGTCAGAAGTCGTTCGTATCAACAAGTTTTCATTTAGTCTCTTATGAAAACGTCGGCGTAGTCGGAAATACTAAAATGGAGCAGCATCTGGCACAGAAAACTCTAGCACACGAAAAAGGCAGTAGATTCTTTTATAGAGAATGCTCCTTTCAAGGCCTTAATGAAGAATTACCCATGAGCAGCTTGGGGCGTGCGCTTAAACGTGGTATAATTTGAATCCACTCCGGGCAACATTAAGAATAGTACTATGATAACGTGCTCTAGCCCACGCTGACTACCCACTTATGGAAACCTGGTGACCTGTTGCTATTAGTCAAAACTAGGAGAAAGACAACCTCTTAAATTTTTGAAGTGCCTTGTGATTAAGATAATTATATCTACTCCGCTATCTTTGTCACTTACTATTTTCTCTATAATTTCTTTAGCTATTCAATCGCGGGTACTTCCTATTTTCCCTACTAGAGTGTTAACTTGTGTAATAAGTGCAGGAATATAGTCCAAAGTGAATGATCAATAAGGATGAGTAACTTATATAACTTATATAAATAGAACACTTAAAGGACAACTTTGTAGTAAAGATTTACTTAGCACTAAGTATGAGGATTTTAAAAACCCTTTATAGACAAACTCTATTTCTCTGTCCTTAAATATGTAAATAACAACTTCTGCCTTAACAAGCCCACGTTCTGTATTTCTAAATCTTTTCCACGTAAAATATTTTAAATGCATTCTAAAAGACTTTCCTTCCGCCCTATAGCCCACTTTGCTAGATATTATATATCCTAATTACTATGAGATATTTATACTTTTAAGCTTATACTAAGACTAAAAATGATAATAACTTCGCCAAGGTTCTTAGGTATATAGTATTATTATAAGATTATCTTTTGCACGGTCAGTTTTATCAACATAAAAATACCCTCTACCAATGTATAAGTATATAGGGTTGTTTTGAAAATAATGGGTGGGTTGAAACAGTATTGCTCACAGGTTTTATAAAAATAAAATAAGTAAGCACGTAGATATATCATTTATTAGTGCATCATCTTTAGTATTTCATTTAGTAGGGGCTCAATTAATACACTGCCGTAAGAAAAGGGGTTTACTCTAGTAACGTACTTTTAAATTTAGTCCATAATAACACTGTCAAGGCTCAGCTATTAAAGTATATAAGGAGTATTGCAAGCTTTATACTGACCTTTCACTTCTCAAAAGGTTCTCTAGAATATTTAACTATTTCATTAATAAATCTGCAATAACTCGTGCTATAGTAAGCAGCTCTTTTCTTCCTCTCTTTTATTGGGTTAGGTGCATTTGCCTTGGGGTAAAGGTCTAAGCCAAATATTATGATAACTTATATGGCAGCGGAGTAAGCTTGGACAAGAATACACATACCATTTAGAATTTTAGATATAAAAAGCAGGAAGTCCCCTAAGCAAGATAGTTCACTAAAGTAAAGTTAAGTATACCCGCGATAAATTAGGGCTATTTATTAGGTAAATTATGAGTTTTAAGAAGTAAGTGCAAGCCTAAAAAGGAGTGCATATAGCATATAGTTTTTTAGAAGGTAGAAAAGGGTAGGTACTCGCTTCCTGTAGAGAAACATGTGTAAAATATATTATAGATTAGGTAAGTTAAGTGCTTAAGAAGAAAAGAAGCAGACTTTCTGTGCTCATGTACTTAATATCGCAACAGCTAGGGCTAATAACTCTAAAGAATGAAGAGAACACTTTCTGGAAGATACAATCCGTTTAAATAAATAAATAAATAATAAGTTGTCATTAAAATATAACCTATAACTGCTTAGTCACTATAAGACTTTTCACCTTTGCCTACACTTGGCCCACGCTTTCACTTATAAACGAGCCCCCTCTGCATTAAATTAATAAGATTCCGCAATATATTTCTTTTTTGTAGCCCGTGAGTTACCTAACTTGCTCATATAATTCTTAAATCATAGTAGAGAATACACCTTTTTTATCATATAAGTGCCTTCATAAACTCTTTAGAAATAAGTACTTCAGGGGTGGATGGATACATTTACTTACCCACCTACTTTGACATTTTATCCTAGAGAAAAGAGCTTTAAGCCTAACATTGATGAGTTCCTTCGCTATAATTATACTTTAAATACTTTAACGTATGCTTTGATTTTCCTTTTTTCAGCATTCCTTTTATAACTCTAACACTAATCAAAACTTTTGTGTAAGATCTGCATAATTATATGGTTCCCTCTTTCTAATTTTATACATGTACAACAAGGTGCTAAGGCCTTCTTTATATAGAAGTGGCTCCTACGAGTCCTTTGAATTTTATAGAAAAAAGGTTTTTCCTAATTCCTTGCCTTCAATTAGTGCAGTTATCTTAGGGAACCCCTCGGTGGGTGTTATAGAATAATTATAATGTATTTAATAAGGCGTATCAAGTTAGGGGAATACAAGGCATTGCCTACGAATTGAACTATAGCTTTGCTTTTAGTTATCAATATTATATATGCAGTATACTATTTTCTTAAAAAGTACTGTCGCTGAGGAGTTTTTTGCTTGCTGGAATATTTCTTTAGTAGTCTTTTTAATTTAAGTAAAATAGACTTCCTTTTTAAGATCTCCTAGAGACCCTTAGTATAGTTGTTCTTAGCTAATATAACATTTGGGCAAAAGAAAAGAAGCTAACGCATATAGTTGTAGGTTCAATATAAAGTAAAGACTCCAAACGTGAGACTAAGTATAAATAATCACGTCTTAAGTTTAAGCACAGGCACTTCTTACAGAAAACATATAAAAGGGGGGGCAGCGGTAGAATCGTTTTTTATTATAATGGCCAAGAACAATTAAAGTAACTTGAGTAAGGGGCAACACTTCAAGCATTAAGGTCTTTATCGTAGCTTCCGCGTTATAAATATTTACTGTAGTGTAATATACAGAGTTTGCTAGGGGCAGCTTTAATACAAGTTCCATTGTATTAAGCTTGGTTGTTGCTAAAGGCCTGATTATAGGGTGTCTTCTTACTAAATAACTTCATTATTAAGGGCAAATAGACTTTTTATTACTGTATGCTTAGGGCTTTACTAGGTAATGGTATATTAACTGTGCTTATTATACTACATACATGGGTTACTTTTCTTATAAAAATAATGCTTAAACATGGTTTTCAGGCAAACATATTTATAAACTATAGTCGAGTATGTAAAGGGCACAAAAAAATAAATAGAGGACAGACTATTTTAGTTTAACACTACTGTACTAAGAGGAAGCTTTTATCTAGAAATAATATAGTAGGCATCTATATTAGGTATACTAAACAAGGCTATAGTAAAGGTGTAGAAATATACCACTACCAAAGTATAAAAGCTCTCTTATGAAATAGTGCCCTACCTTTCGGGAATATTTAAATAACAAGCTCATATAGTAAGCCCCATAAAACAAGACTCTTAACAAATACAAACTTACTCTACCTCTACGCGCAGAGACTAAAAATATGAGTTACTATCAATAAGCTTAGTACCTTTAAGCAATGGTTAGTTTTCATTTTAAGTGCAATAATTTATATGCCACGAGTTTGCGTTATACATTTCTAATAACTTCGCCAGTTACTGGTAGAAAGAGGAGTTTTAGTACTTGTATATTTGTTTAATATAAACCAGCCCCGAAGGTGGGGATTTCCTTTAAACTTGTTTTAAATGAATTTTTGTTTATATAAGAGAATGCCTATAGAATTCCTCTAAATTATTTTTCACTTTTTTTTAGCAAGGGATTATAATAAAACTACTTGCCTCACTAAAATCCAAAAGTTATGTATGCCCAAAGCCGGGAGTTTTCCAAAACAATACCATCCTATGAAGTGCCTATGGGAAAGAATAAAAGGTACTTTAGAGTTAGTGCAAGGGTGTCATGTATTATATTAGAATTAGATTAGAATGCTTTCATTATAGAATAGACTTATATATATAAGTTACCTTATAATAGAGGGTGGATACGCTCTAAAGTCATACTTAGCTTTTAATTTATTTTATATAGAGTATGGAACAGCTTTCTTGGTTTATTTATATAGAATGTGAAGTATACATGGTATAAAGGGACACCCTTTAACAACTTATTAATGTAAAGATAAATGCTTCTTATAATCCATTCTTTAATAAACTTAATTGATAGGCTGCTAGAGAGAAGAGGTCTTTTGTGTTGTGACTTGGCTAAACTCTCGAGTCCTATACTTTTGTATTTCTACACCCTTACTTAAGGCTTGCGCTTTTTCTAGGTGTAGCACAGAGTATTCCCTTCTAAAATTTTAGCTAAAAAAAAACCTTACTTTCTTAATACTTTCTACAAATGGTTTACTTGGGCTAGACAGTGCCATATATTGTCGTATTCAAGTGCACGTTGTCTTTATAATAATGTCGTATTATGCGGACCCTTCTTTAGAGTGCTCTAGAAAAGGTAGTTCAAGGACTCGTCAAGTAGAGTTACTATTTATAATTAAATAAGGGAGTAAGCCTAACGCACTACAAAAAACTAGAGAGATTTTTAAATAGCTGTTAGGCGTAGGCAATTGCCGCGGTGCTTTAGTAAGTAGGGTAAAGGACTGCTTTAGCCCTTAAGTTATAAACCGGACCTTCAACTAGTTCTAAGTATGCGCGTTTATTTCGTATAACAATTGTGTTTGACTAACCATATTGGAAGTGGATTTTTATATTTTAATTATTTAACTGCTCAAGAGCTATAACCAGGAAAATCTTAATAGTTACAAAAAAAAAGTACTCTAAGAGAGCATATGTACTAAGACAAAAGAACGGAGCTTGCATGCCGTTAACTCGGAACACTAGTAGGCTTGATTTATAACAATATTTGAAAAGAAAGCGTGCCTGTTAGTGCTGGTGGATTATATCTATATACTGGGTCTATTCCTACTGAATACTTTCGGCTATTAAACTATTTGATAAATCTGGCACCCAAACTTTGAAAGGTGAAGTTAGTCTAGAGGTTCTCTTACTAAACTCTTCATAAATAAGGGATACAATTCTTCATAGTTACCTGTATTTAAGGTAATAGCTATTTCCTATTCTTCCTGCGACTAGGGCCAACTCTTTCTTTCTGTGTGGCAAATAGAAGCTTTTCCCCTATTTCAGTACAGAGCACTTATAGCAATATAGAGACTAAGAGTTTACTTCATTAGAGGAAGGCATGTTTTACTTAACCTTGGCTCTTGAAAAGGCACATAGTTCAACCCCAGTTAGCCCTTTATTAATTATGGAGTTAAAAGATGTGTACTAATAATTATATCCCCAGTATAAAAGTACTCACAATAATGTAGATTCGCGGGAAGTCGCTTGGTAGTTTTTTTATAATCTTTACTAGGCCCAAAATATTACTGCTTGGATTAGAGGCTATAGCACAAAGACCTACGACTGGTGAAAAAAAGAGAAAAGGTCAGTACTACAAATTATGCGCTCTAATATTTAAATGAAAGTAAGGCTACCTAACAAGATCTAAGGATATAATAACCATCCCTTAAAAAAACAAAGGGGCTCTATCAGGAAGTAATAAACACTATCTTGTTTAACATATTTGATAATCTAACTACTAATATAAAGCTTGCTGCACCTTATAAAGACTTCCTCTCTATATGGTTCTAGCTCCGTGTGCCTATAATATTTTTTTAAGCTTTTACAGCTTACCTCTTTGGAGAATACACGCCTATAATTCTACGTGCAAGGCTCTTTACCCTGTGGCTGCATTTTATATGTTATAAAATATGTGCATACATAAAATGTAATAAATTCAGGTTGTTTTTTCTTGGACTATGAAATCCTGCTGTAAAGCTATTATCTCTACAGAAAAGGCATATTATATACTTAAAGGTTCCTTTTTTTTTTTAGGAATTAGCCTCTTCTAGCTCTGAGCGACCCGCTACCTGTTATTTTGTTTTTTACACAGGCAGGGAAATAATGTATTAAGAGCGCGCTATACTTCCAGGAAGGGCAACAAGATGAAAGACATAACTCTGTATTAGAATAGATTTCTTTAAATTACTCTTATAGGGTTCTTATAGGGTAGTAAAGGGACTCTTAGATGATATAGCTCCAAAGTATTCTCTTGTGTATAAGGCTATTTGCTAGCAAGACCCGAGGACACGCCGCAAGTAGTAGTAGTAGGGAGCAAACGCACAAGTATAGAGTTCTTTACTTCTTATATAAGCTGTACCAAGCGTTACTATATTATACTGCACTCTTTTTTTAAGAGTCTAGGCTAATAGCACCTTTTCTTAAGCCATAATTATTGGTAACATTATACCCTCTTTCTAGTGTTGTTATTTATATCAGATTATTCCCTTCTATTTCAAATCAAGCACTCGGTGAATTTTCCGTAATTGTTAAAGTATGATACCTCTAACACTACCATTAATGCCGACATAAATATTGAGGATGAAAAATTAACCCCATAGCGTTATAGAAAATAATAGTCTTTATTGAAAGGGGTTGCTATAACTGCTTTTATATAATCAGGCAAAGTTCTTATTTTAAGATAACAGGGAGAAAAATACTCTTGCGTCTACTGGAAATAAATTAAGTTCTAATACTACGGGAAAACTTCCCTTTTTCTATTCTCTTTTTATATTCTATAATCTACTAGCTAAAATATAGTCCATGACCTCGTGGTGTATTCGATTGTAGGGGCGTCTCTCAGTTGTTGTACTAATTATACTAAAGGGATTCACTAAGGATAAATGCAAACCCAAATAACCCAAATTATATAATTATGTTATTAAGTCAAGTCACCTGAAAAGAACAATATTAATAGAATTTAGTCTTTCCTCACCAATGAACGTGGTACTCTTTCTACCTTTTATTTAACAGGCTACAATATTTACTTGTCATATCATAAAGTACACTTCTATATTTTAAATACCATTATCAAAGTCAGCTACTAAGCGCAGTGGGTATTATTCTTCTCTACAATTTACTAGTAAGTTCTCACATAAAGATTTCAATATTTTAGACTTCCTATTAATAGAAACGTACTTTCTTAACTTTAGCTATGAATCAGCAGTAACTTTCTTTCTTACTTTTATCCTCTTATCATATAAAGTATTGTCGCACGGATCTTATTGCTAATACTTATTAATTTGTACTTAGCCAAGGCAATAGCTATTAAAAGAGGAAATGGGTCAGGGCTATTCCTTCTTGAAAGGTGCTTTAGTCGTATTTCAGTAAATATTTCTAGTTAATTACAAAATTATATAGTAATTTCAGTAGAAGTTGCTCTTTTAGGCTCAAGCATACTATATAAGAACTATAGTTCGCAAGTAATATTATAAGGCTCCCTCATATTAGGCATACTTCCAGGCAATAATTCACTGACACTAGTAGAACTAGTAGAAAGGCATCTTACTTTGATATCAATGTTTGACAACCCTTCCTAGTATGCATGCTTCTCAGATATGTGCTCTCATAAAACTATCATTTTTGCTCCTTGATTTCAGTTATAAAATTAAACAATACTAGTTTAAAGAAATAGGTAACTATAATCTTCTCTTACTTGAATTGTCTTTTGGTTTCGTTTAAAAGCATACCTGTACCGTTACACAATAAACAATGGGCGCAAAAGTATAGTTTACTTGCCACTTTCTAGATTATTTAATAGAAAGCATTTATAGTGATTTGACAATGACTACTTTAACTTTAAGAAAGATATTCTCAGAGCAAAGAGTCCTTAAGTTGACATGCCTCAGACTAATGAAAGATGAAGATAGCTTCCCTTATATTGCTAGTTTTTTTACTTCTTTTCTTTTTTTTCCTATCTAGGAAGAGTGAATTAATAACTTTTCCTTATCCTAAGAAGAGAACTTACTATGCAGTATATTCTAATATCCCAAGCCCTTATGTCATAATAATAATATAACCCCCTTGTACACTTTAGTGAATTACCATATGCATTTATATTTTATATCAAGTAAGCCCTATTTTAATTTAAGCTACAGGTACACATACACACCAAAAATCATCTTAGCGTTCTTTATAAAAATAACCTCTCATATTTCCTGCGCTAATAACTTCTCTATCTTCTCTATTACTGGGGTATGGGTGTATGCGCCTTTCTTTTATAGTTATTTTCGTTAAGTAGTTAAGCCTCATTACTCTAAGGATACTTTGAGAGAATGCCGATTCTTGCTTTGGTAACACTTAAATCTTGGAAGTTGAGGTCGCATACCTTTAATAAATGCCAGTATTATATATTGAAAGTAGTAAACTAGATAAGAAGAGGTAGAATGGCCTATTATATAGTTATATATAACTATATAAAAACTTGTGTTAGTAAGTTTAGTAAGTAAAGCATGCTAAGGCAGCACGTTATAGTCCATTAACCCTCTATTTCTATCTGTGCTAAGTAACAAAGTGCTATTGTTTTTGAAAGAAAAGCTAAATATAAATAAGGGAGCCAAGTATAGTATCTTAGAGGTACCCGCCCCTTGCTTAAGTTCGGCATGTTATGAATTCTCTCTTTTCCTGGCCTAGAAGAAAACACACCTTCTATAATTATTGGCTAAGGTAACTTTCTATATATAAATAATACTCACGTAGGGTAAAAATTATTTCGTTTGTATAAGGAAAAGCTAGTAAGTAACTCATCACTGATAAAGGAGGGGCGGTTGTATTACTCTTTTGTTTTATAGATATAACCTAGGGCCACTATTAGTTAAAGGCGTGAGAAAAGTAGTATAGAGAACCTAACTATAGTAAGCCCTTAAGTAACAACCTATATTCATTCTTCTCTGAAAGCTGGGTTTTGTCTTTAACAAGATTGAGCAAGGCTTTTTAGGTACAGCTATTAATCCAAAAGTGGAACATGCCATAGTGTAGAATACGGATTAACTACGTATAAGGTTACTTTTTATTAGTAAAGAGATCCCTTACCGACATCAAATAAAAAGGTGGGCAAGCGCATAACTTAAAGTTTATAGTAGCAATCATTTCAAATGCAGCTCTGTATTTTTCACTAGATGCAGGTGTTAGGCTTCCGGATTTTTATAATTATAAAGAACTCTTTATATATATATATATAAATATTAAGTATACTAAGCTTTGTGCGTCTAGGGCACAGGGCAGCCATAGTCATAATTTCACATTTGCATAATTAAGAACATACATTGGTGAGTGCTCGCATTATATAAATAAAATTTTACTTACATTTACTGTGCAGCCCTTTTAGGAACCCTTCGCGCACTTTATAGGGCAGTATATTTTCTTCTGGACCTATAGTACAAATAAACTAGATTATAAGGCATTAGTAACTATACAGCCTGCGTGTCTTTAAATTAAAATAAGTAGGGGACCTTACTTTGCACCCTAGTATTTAACTATAGGACTTAGAGTTACTCTGCATGCTTGGCAGAGAGGAGCTATCATAATTATAAGGTAAGCTAGAATATACCAGGGGCCCACGCAGGGGCAAATATAATTTCAAAGCTAGGTACATATAATTAAATAAAATTAAATATATTTCTCCTTTAATGAAGCATGCTTCTCTCCACTAGACAAAAGAATAAATGAAGGTTTGGTTGTTGTTTGCTTTACCAGAAGATACTATGGTGTTATCTATATTTAAGGGAAGCAGTTGACGTAGAGTTAAATACATCTTTAGGAATTTATAATAAAGAGCTTCATTCATTGGCTATGTAATTTAATATCATTTTGCTGTTAGCGTGAGCAGCCCCTCTACGCCCTTAACTTATAAAATAGTGTGCTTTATTTATGTAAATTATGCCTTGAATTATTAATTTGTTTGCAAGAATATTTATTATTCCCTAAAACTATAGAAGGCTCGCTGTTTAGCTGTGTCACATAGGTGTCATCCTACTCTGAGCTATTATTAAATATATTTCCTTGAGAATTGTTTGTATGGACTAAGGGACAAGGTATCTATTAATTAATTTTAATTAATTCCGCGCTTTTATAGTATATACACAGTATATACACCCGCTCTCAAGTAATTATATTTATAATTTATATGCACTGGGTCAAAGGGGCGGACTTAACACAATTATTATAATAACTAAAAGTTATACCTCTATAGGGCCCGGATAGACCTTATCTACTTGATACTATGTTCTCTACTATGTTTAAGTTATTAATAAGCGCTTTATTGCCTTTATCCTGCGGGGTATTACTTTTGATTCCACTACTAAGTGTACGAGGTATACTCGCCAATATTACTTGCTCATATAAATAGTTATCCCTTTCACCTGCCTCATTTATAATTTTGCACCCTTTAGTTATTCACAAAGAAATATGCGCACACTATTAGTTCTTTGGGCAGAACTTCTCCCGTTGTCTTTATAAATCCTTGCACTATTATTTCTTACTTATTTTATTCAATGCCTATAAATAGCGCTTGCTCTTTTAGAGTGGTCATATAACTTAGTCCTTTTACTTTATAAGGGCTAATAATTAAGCTGCTTTTATAGGGTACAGTCCTGTGAGCGTGTATCTAAAGTCACTTACTACAACTAGAGGATATAGTTTATAATTCCCATATATTTTATGGCATGCACTAAGTCACGAAGATCTTTGTCAGTTATAACTAACATATTTGAAAAATTACTTAGTTATAATAAATGCGCTCCCTTACCTCTTAGTAAGTGAGTGTGAGTAAGGACATAATATTAATTATTAATTAACAAGATAAAAGTCTTTTGTAGCGTCCATTATAACAGCAAGGCTTTGTCTAGGTTTAGTACTAATAAATTATTTGTAAAGTGACTCTTACCTAAGTGACTTAATTAAAAAATTTTTTTTTATAGGCTTAAGTATAATTGAATTTCCTCGCCCAGGATCTCCTTTAAACTGAGAAGTTAAGTGGTAGCACAAGGCATGCAAAATAACAGTTCCGTGGCTAGAGAAGTTGTACCTTACATACTTGTGTTTATTAAATTCTTGGGGCTAGTACTGTATATTTTATATAATAAATTATATATAATAATAAATGATTTTGCTTTGTAATATAATAGTGCTCTCTAAAAGATACTTTAATTTGTCATAGAAAAGTATTTAAACTACGCAAAGTATTGAACTTACGAATCTATAATCACTAGAACTATAGTCAACATCTCCCTTAGGTATACTACGCGCAAGGCTAGAGGTAAACTAGAAGTAAATAATTACTCTTTTTCTATGTATTAGTAAAAAAAGGATGAATAAAAATACCCGTACTACTGTATTTTAGCGGAAGTTACCTAAGAATCAACTTAGCGCTAGGAAGGAATACATGCGGGGCGTACCTTAATTAAGTATAACTTGCTGTATATATTTTAAGTAAAAGTAGTAAGTACTTATTCCCCTATTAAAGCTATATATTGTCTATGAAATATGTACCCTGTAGTAGCTATTCACGACTCAAGTTATGTATAATTTACGTCAGCAAATCCTGCGAAATTATGTTTTTAGGCGTCTTTATTACTACTCTATCATATCCCCAGTTATAAATGATTTCTTCCAGTATAAGCTATGGCTTTGCGTGCTAATAATAATAAATAATTATAATATAGTGTCCGCCCTTACTTTTATGTTAATATTAGACTGAGCCCTGTAAGTAATCTACAAATATTTGGCATGCCTTAAGGGGTTGTTTATAATATAACAAGATACATCCTTAACAAACATTAGTTGTTAATAGCTATAAAATATATCTCTATTCGCGGGGATAACTGAGTTACTTAATTACATGTATCCAATCTATAAATGCGCATTAAAAAATGAGTTACCATTATAAAGTAAAGTAAGGGGGTGCGCCTAGCAAACTCCTGAATTATGCAAGAGTTAAGGAGTCTTTTAATAGCACTAAGCACATAAATACTCACCTTTCTTTAGCCTTTATCAGGTAGCATATAATTAAGTATTAAGCACAGTGTTATTGGCGTACGACAAGTACTAATTAATATACTAATTAATACCAGATATACAGAAATCGCTCTTTGAAACTTTTGAAACTATAGCACGCCAGCTTCAAGGAAATAACTAGAGATCACAGATTTGCTTAGAGCTTATATAAACTCTTCCCCTTTAAAGCTTAATTTAATTAATATAGAAATATGACTCTTTGCCCTTGATTTGTTATGAGAGTAAGCAAGTTAGCGAGTTGCGTATACCTCAAGTACCTCAAGAGCTTTTTATGATTATTAGAGAACTCATAGTATAAGGACGTAAACAATGAATACTTTTCCTAAAGCCCTATACTATGTCTACAAAGAGTGTGGTAGTATGTTATATAAGTTTATTAAATATTATTTTCATAAGATATAGGCCTTAAGCTATGTACTTATGGTTTAAATAGAATAGGGCTTACAAGCTCTATCCTCTATTACTCCCCTATATTAGATAGATAAGAAATATGCTCGGATCTGGGTTGCACTTACTTATTTTCAGATCTGGACAAACTTTAACTATAATGAATCTTTTTCTCCTTGGCGAAAGCTCACTTATCTCATACTATGTACTAATATAAACACTCCTGAGCACCTACTTATTTAATTAATTTTTGAAAGGTGTAATTATAATAAAACGATCTTATACTGGCGCAGATTATAACTAAAAGAACAAAAAGAAGGCGTCAAGGCGTACTGTGGGAGACTTCCCATTTTATTCAACAATTAACAATTATAGCTGGGGCTTACTACTACAGCCTTTAGTATACTCTATTACCAGCTCTTATTTACAAGTTATACAGCATTTACTTACTATAAAAATACAAGGCTTAGAACAGGCTCTATAGGGGCACTGTAAAGTGGTATTTGCGCAGGTTTTCTTAATAAATAATATGTCTTTAGGCTTTTTGGTAGGATCTATAAATGTAGGTAAATACTAGACAATTATATCAAGAGTTTACACATTATTAGTCATAAATACAAGGAGAGTGCAGAATATAGAATGCCCGCGTAATAAATTAAGCCTCGCTATTTAATATCAATACCAAGCAAGCCATAAAGCACAACTAAGCGAGTCCTTTTTAACACCACTATGACAGTATCTACATATAGGCCTTTTCTATGCGCGTTTACCTTAATAGATAAATAGAGTACTTAAACATTCTTAAAGAGCTAACATCTGTTATCAACATGGTTGCTAGTAGAAATAGTGCGGGCTAGCGTATATGCGCCTTAACTATCCTTTCCCCTTTCCTAAGCTTGGTGATATATTCACGAAGCCCCTACAAGGCCCTTTTATAGCATGGAAGCTCTTCTAAATTGTAGCCTAAGGGATTGTCCTACAACCTGCTTTTGGTATAACATAGTAATTCAATTTTTAGTATTTAAGCTGTGAAAATATGCCCTTGTGTATTTGTGGGTATGCTTCCTTTTTAGCCCTTTAGTTAGTAGTATAGTTTTTGAGTGTTACTTAACAGATATTACTATGAGATCTATATTTTCTTATCCCAACTACGCTTAAAACTAATCCATGAATTATATTATTATATATTATAGGCAAGAACATTATAAAGTGCATTCATTAAATTTCATTAAAGTAATCGGGGCAGTATGTTACTCGACAAGCACTATGCGTTATCGAGTTTGTGCCTCAAGTCCAGTGTTGGAAATAAGGAATTAGATAGGAAGGGACTTACATACATATATTTAATCGTCTACTAAAAAAAAGCTTAATTATAAATGCCATAAACTAACAACAAAGGGTCTATTTATACTTTCTCAAAAAGAGAGTATACCCCATAAAAGCTATCGCCTCTCTTAAGCGCCCTCACAAATTTCTTAAATAAATAATATTATTAAAGTATTTATACAGCAAAAAGCGCTGGCTATAATATAAGGACTTTCTCTATAACAAGTGTATAATTAAGGCATTCCTAATTTACTCGAGTAATCCTATACCTTGTTTAAAGCATAAGTAAATGAAACTAAACAGGAGTGCGTAGCTATCTATAAAAATCCAATACTAGGGGTGCCTGGTCTATATAATCTCATAAAATACAATTAGTCTGGGTAGTCTGGGAGTAGGCCCTCTATATAAGTTGCTTATTTTACTAGAAAAGATTAACCTGGTCTAGCCTTATGTTATTACTTACTAGAGTATATTTGCCCTTATGCCTTTGTGTTATACCTGTACTTATGCGGAAAGGTTTCATATCATATCTTCGGTAAAGTTAATAGGGCATATGTCTAAAGATAGTCTGTATAATCCATAAATAAAGCGTATTAGTACTTAACATGAGGTGCCTAGCAAGTCTTTTAGTAAGCAGCTAGCCCCTCAAGTCAAGTAGGGGCAAGCACATGCCCAAAAGACATATTCTCTATTCCACTCTTCTTTTTTCTAAAAGGTGTGCCTGACAAATATTCGACGCGCGCAATTCTGTAGTATTCAGCGAGGACTCTTCTAGTGCTAAGACAAGTAGATTCTTATATCTTAAGGACCCTACTAGTGGGAAAGGTAAAGGAGCTCTTTGATTAGGCAACCTCTATCTCGCGAATTCTTCCAATATAATATAAATATAGAGCTATAAAATAGAAAGGACTTTCTAGGGATACAGCTATACATTTATCTATACTAAAGTCTAATTATAAAATTATAATGGTACTTTCGCCTTTGTTTAATACGTGTGCAAGACATGTTTATGGCTATAAGACCAGGCATTCCTCCACCCGCTTAAAGGGGCATCTCTTTCAGGTTTATTAGGTACTATAGTTATAAGAGATAAGAGGGGTAAAATAATTATTAGACCTATACGGCGCAGTTAGTATAAAACATTAATAAATGACAGGGCTATTTGGCTATAAAGAAGACAGCTCTTATATAAGGGCACGACAAAGAGCTTTAATATTTGCTACTTGTGTAATATGCCATACTTATCGGGACTACCTGGTCTACTAGAATGCTATAATATTCTTTCGTGGTTAACCCTGTGTGGTTTCATAATACACTCGCCAAAACATTTTATTCGAGGTAATTTAATAGAGTACTTTTCCTTAATGGAATGGCCTAACTAGTTAGAAAACTACAAATGGCACAGAAATATAATTGATTAGTCTATAAGTATATATCTATAATAAGTAGTCAAAGGGGTACCCATTATTCAGGCATAGTAAAGTTAACTGTGGCGGGAAGTAAAGTGATATAATCTATTAAGTAAACTAGGGTTTATTGCCCTTTTTTAAGCCATAGCAAAAGATAACAGTCACTAAGCTAAAGGAGTTGTAGTATGGGGCAGTAGTTGTATTTCTTACAGGAGTGGGCTCTTCTACCCTCACAAAATCTACATGTTCTCTTTTAATTACTTTCTCCTAAAAGGGGGGTGCGCGCCTTTATTTAAATTTAATTAATCACAAGTATTAAGATACTTCGCATGCCCAAGTAAGATAGAAGCCTATTTTCTTGGTGGTTATAATTCTGGTTACTTTTATAGTTTTATAGTATATAATACATTATTATTTATAAATAAGCCCGTACCCTCATGAAAAAGCAAATCTTTAAGTCTGTGTTATAATATAAACTATTTGCTATATAATTTAATTGTCTACTCTATAAATGGGATGCTCGTCAGTTTGCAGTAATTTAATAGTATTATAGAATAAAAGATAAGTTATTACGCGAAATTTAAGCCCGGAAAGAGAAAGAAGGCCTTCTTATAATACATAATCATTGATTACGTGGTAACTTACAAGGATTCTTCTATTCTAATCTTAATAGGCATTATAAAGCCTTTAGGTATCTTATAAAAAAGATATTTTTGTAGGCGTTTACTTTTAAATTCTTTAAGGAATTCTTTGTCCTATCTTATGAGCAAGTTACTCTTTGGAAATAATAAAGGATAGTATAGATATGCTCTTTCTATTACTAATTATACTTACTTTGCTAATCTAGAGTAATTACAGTCTTATTGCTCAAGTAACCTGGAAAATAAGGGTGCCTTATAGTAATAGTCCCGACTTAGGTCCTTATAACTAGTTCCCTTGGTAGATTAGTAGGTGCTCTTAGAGGGCAAGTAATATTTCCTTATAAAGTCTTCGACGTATAAAGTTTATAAATTTTTTCTAAAGGTGGATAGATCCCTAATCATGTAAGATAAATATAAAGCCTAAATATAGTAATAGACCTTGTCACTGTTCCATAAACTCATAGACCAATATAGATAAAGGGAGAACTCCTGCATAATTCTTAAGTTAAACTGTTTCGCGAAATCGAAATAGTAGGTACATAACTATATAGTACTAAGCGAAGCTCTATCTTAAAATTTTATTAGTTAGAGGTCTTTATCACCATCATTTATCGCATTTATCGGACATACTACTATAGTTTGTCATGTCAGGACCAATCATGGAAAAGGCGTAATTGTGCTAGTAGATTACCCACTACTTTCAAGTACACTATTAGAGAGTTCCTACAAGATTTGACTAGAAATATTATATATCTACTAGCCCCAAACCCACGAGGAATAATAACCGCACAAATACAGAGCTATTACCCTTAAGTACTAAACTCTCTTCTCCATTATTTTAAGATTAAATATAAGCTTATGTTAAATCAACTTTAGTAAGGTGAGTTACTCTACATAAAGACGTATCCTAAGTGTTATACCGGATGCCCATAGAGGCGGTCTTGGTCGTAAACGTGTAAAGTACTATAAATAAACAAGAATTATATGTCTGACAAATTAATGTAAATTAACCTATTGCCAAATCAAATAGTGTAAAATAGCTGCCGAAAAGGCACTAAGTGACGGGGCACAAGTAGTAAGCACTATCTAATTTAGCACCGCCTCCATCTAAGTCGTGGGCCATAACCAAGATATATTTTTAAAGAACTTTCTCCTAGTAAAATGCCACAGTAACACCCCCCTTTCTTGGGAAGTAGTTTATCTTAAAGTTTTATAAACAGATGCCTTGAATAGCCATATCGATACCTAGCCCCAACATATTTCCCACACGTGAGGTTTTTTATGCTCTAATATAATTTTAAGTTTCGCGTATAAGTTTTTTTATTATAAGTTCACTTTTTGTGTGTAAAGGCTAAGAGATGTTCTTAGTTATATCTTGATAGTTTGGATAGTGTTTATAACGCTTGCCTGTACAATTCTTAATTAGCGGTAAAGTGTTTTATATACTAGCCTCCTCACTATCAATCAATAAGTAGCGGTAATTCTCTTTAGCTTAGTATTTATTAAGTAATATGCTAATACCTTCCCAAATACTAGGTGAATATGATTTGTTCTCTATTATATTTTGCATGTTGTACTAGAGAAAATAAAAGACATGCTAAGAATGTTTGTGGCTTTTATAGTTACATAATTAATTTCCAGGCAGTGAGGAGTTGCAGTACTCTTGGGAATCACATGTTAGCCAATGACTTGTCAAGGAGTTTTCAGACTACCCTTGTTTATAGAAGAAGATATAGGTTGCGCCCCAACTTCTACCCCGTTATATTAAAATTATTCTAGCTTTGTTACTGAACACGTCCCTATAAATACGTCGTGACTTACGATTTAAAATGTATTCTATAGAGAAAAACTACTCCTATACTTAGAGTAACCTGATTAAGTCTTCAAAGGAAAAACCTTTGCCAAATACGCCAAATACATAGAAGGTTAAAGATATTATACTTAAATACGTTGCTACGCTCTGCCAACTAGGCAAAAAATGAGAGAAATGTGGCATTTACTAGTAATGCTTCCTACCCTCTTACTACTATTAATAATTAAATTATGCCCGCAAGAAAATCTATAAGAAGAGTGTCTAATAAAAGCTTTTTAAAAAGACTATATCGAGTAGTTTAGGGTTTATATGATAATGCCGTGTAACTCTTTTTCTATTTCTTGCACAATTGCTGCCTCTAAATAAATCGTGGAGTAAAGTAATTTATATTGAGTATATAAAATAACGCAGTTGCTAGATCCATCAGTAGTATAGGCTTATGCTTATATATAGTTATATATATATATATATATATATATATATATATAGTTATATAGTTATTACATGGCGCGT
>JAYMST010000044.1:0-20258 GCA_036897805.1 Plantago tenuiflora | reverse complement strand
TGTTTACTGAAGTACTCTATAATATATATATATATATATATATATATTATGTATTATATAGGAAGGAGCATAACTATGTTATTTCTAAGCATCTAAGTGTACTCTGTAAGATTAAGGTACTCCCCTCCACGAAATATGGAGCATACGATATAAGACGTATTTTATGCACAAATTAACCCTCTAATAACAGGTACTTACTCCAGTTATAATTAAATAATAAGGGAAATACATTCTTTTCTCTTTCATTAGCTAACTATTTTAAATTAGTAATATAGAATACTCATACGTAAGACCTTTCTCTAATGCAATATTTATAAAAAACTCTTCGCGTAAATAAGTATGTAAGGTGATTTCCTATAACTCTATTTTAAAAGGATTCTTTAAGACATAAGTGTATAGAGATAATTAGTCTTAGGGTCTTTTCAAGCTTACACATTTATAGAATATTATACTAGATAGGATAGAGTATTCCCTTTTCTTTAGCAAGCAATACATAAATAAGTCTTTGTATTAAGTTTGTATTAAGTATAATGTTATTAATAGTGGGTACTTTGTAACAACTAATCTATAGACTAAATATAGAAGAGAAGGGTATTGTTACTCTCTCATGTCTTATTTATATCTTTAATTTAAAGGGTAAGTATATAAAGCTTTCTTATACATCACGCAATTTTCTAGTCAAGTCTTGCTTATAAAACGATAGTAATAGATTACTTACACCTATATTTGTAACTGCTATAAGGAGGTACTGTCCTTTCTTTGTTACTAGGGTATATAATATTAACTTTACTAATTAAGTCACAAAGGTATAATAATTATTTGCTCTAGTGTGTTACTTAATAATTATTAAATAAAATGTAAGTGGGTCTTTATAACTCTATTCTATAACTAAAACGTAAAGCTCTGGTAACTCCATTAGAATAAATTAGGTATAGAGTATTAATAATAATACAGTTATTTATAAGTACAAGATTAAATCTCTCTAAGGCAAGAGCATACTCAATTTCTCTGTAAAGTATGATACGTAGTACTCCTCTCTCTTCTCAAGTCTTGACTATTTATTGCTTAAGCTTAAATCTACTAGTACTATATATTATGATATGATAAAGGATTTACATTAAACTTATAAACTAATAAAATCATGCTTAAGAAGAGGGTACTTATATCTCTTTAATAGAATTGCTTGAGAAGAAAGAGAGTGCACCTACGTCTATAGGCTATAAGGGAAATATCTCTTACTTGAATATTTTAATGAAGTCTTTACTAAGGAAATACCTTCTATTTACTATTTTATTATAAAGGAGTGCCCAAGTATAACATGATAAGGGCACCTTTCCTAGCTATAGTTTTATATAATTAAAACATAATTAGGTAATACTCTAGAATCTATATTTAAAGAAGGTAACTTACACTATTTACTTTAAAGGGGTGTTATTAGGAGAAATACTCTATCTATCATATATCATTATTATTAACAAGGTATAAATATCTTTATTAATAGGACATATATTTAATTTACTTAAGATAACTTAACTAGAAACTCGCCCTATTAAGTTAAGGGGTACTTATCTAATTCAGTATTGCTTAGGTATAAATATTTATTAAATATAGCACCCTCTACTTATAGAAGAAGTACTTGCTACCCAGTAATTGCTAGTTTAAGGTATTCCAAGTTATCTCATAATTATAAAGGTGTAATCATAAGTTATAATTAGGAAGACTACAGTATTTTCTAAGGAAGCCCGCATACTTCGTTACACTCGTTGCAGGGCTGCTAAGCAAAAACGAAAACAAAGAAAAGGTAAAGTATGAAAACATAAAGAATAGAGGCGCCTTCTTATAGCATGAAAAGTATACTACTGGATGTCAGGAATCTCAGTGGTAGAGGGGGTTGGATTTGAAAAGCTTCAAAATTCTAGCTTTCGCAAAAGAAAAAAGACACTTTTACCACTGGAGGACGGTTCAATTTGACCCTTTGAAAAAAGATGAAACGAAGAAATCAGGGCCGGCTGCTTGGCTAATCTTTCGATCTTTTGCATCACATTTCATAGGTTCGAGCCCATTTATAGTAAGCCACCAACCTAGCAAGCATGCTGAAGCCTTCTACTCGCCTAGTTTCTCTAGTAACTCTTCGATGCGATGAGTACTCCTCCATAGAAGACGGTAGCCGTTACATTTAATCGGTTGTCATGGAAAAGCATACATAAAAAGGCCTTTTACGGTGACAAAGCCGCTGTGCTTCGGGGTCTTAAAGCACATTTGCAGGGATGACTTCGTGGAGTAAGTTCCTCTCTGAGCTAAGTCACTAACTAGGTTAAGGGCACTCTTATATGTTCTAGACAAGCTCTCTTCGTAGTATACCCTCTCTTATTAGGGCATGAGTTAATCCTTCATAAAAATTTATAGTTAAGACCTTCTAGGTAAATACATCCCCTATTAAGAAAGGTATGCAGGAAAGGGTGGGTGTACTCCCATTGTTAAGTAACAAGTTATAAGCTCTCTAATTTAGAATTTAGTAGGGCAATGTCTCTTTTAGCAAAGTATTATTTATGTAGGGGAAAGTAATTTTACAATATATTAAAGTGCCTCTAGTAAGGGAATACTACGTGTTTAGTATTATATATATATATATATCTAACTAAGTAACACAAGCCAAGTCTTTTATCTCACAATTATGTATAGTTCTAGAGTGAGTTCTCCTATTCCCTTCTATAAGTGTAAGATTCACTAGATAGAAATGCTATAGTCTTATTAAGGACCTCCTGCTATTTTCTTGATTAAACAGGGAATAAACTCTAGTACTTACGTCTCTCTATAGTAAGAATAAACTCTTATCTTTTAACAAATAATTAAGCTCTTAAAGGATATGATGTACTAGGTATTTCTCTAGCAGCTTCTTTAATATATTAAGTGTTGATATAACAAGGACAGCCTTAGCTCACTCTTTATTTTATAAGGTTATAATTAATCTAATTATCTAGTAATAGGAGGGTATATGAATTATTTATCTACGGCTTTATAAAATATTGCACTATAGATGGGTTAGCTTTTCTTACTCTAAAGTAATTAATATATCTTTCAAATGATAAGTTAACTAAAATCTCCTTCTTAGATAAAACGTAAGTATTTACCTTTTTTTTCATGTGCTAACAGTAATAAGTAAGTACTATCCTAACATTAATGCACTCTAAAGTATATAACTTTTAAATAATTTTAAATAAGTATGCTCTGAGAAGTAACCATACCTAAACTATTTAATTAATAAGTCTCTATTAGCTTAGCTAGAACTTTAGTAGTGAACTCTCTAAGGTATACTAAGGGTATTTGTACTTGAAAAGAGGGCAACTTGAGTAAACTAACTATTTATATAAAAGCTTAATAAATAAAGGATTACTCTATATTTAATACTAACTCTATCTATTAATGTATTATCTATTAAGGGCGATTTAGATTTATACATCCTATTTATACAAGTGTTTATTAAGTAAACTTATCCATTATAAAATAGTAAGAGAATACTCGGTACCTAGAAGTACTTTTATTATAATATAAAGACAAAGAGACCTTAATTTACCCAATTATCTAGTACTATTAGTTAGAGAGTTTACCTTAATATAAGCATATAATTTATTAAGAGATATAGAGTATTTACATATTTACTTTAATAGAGTTATATTAATACCTTCTTATAGTAGGAGAGTGCTTAGTTTTCAGTTATAATAGAATAGAGCTTATACCTTCCCTTTTGCCTAAAAGAGAGCGAACATGGAATAGCCCCTTACCTATTTCCTACTTACTTAAGTTATAATTATTAATAGAAAATAGAGCGTGCCCTTCTTAGACCTTTTATAAAAGAAGATAGAGTATTTCTCCTGTTAACCCTTAAATTATATACTTTTACGTGTGTAAGAACCTTCTCAAAGGCAATATTTATTAATAAAGCCTTTAGTTTTATAAAAATATTTCCTATACAAGCACTTTCAAGAGATTCCTTAATATAAGTGTGAGCATAGAATTAGTTCTTATCATACTAATATTTACAAATAGAGCACTATAAGTTTACTTACTTTCTCTAAGAATTTTACGTAGAGTGTTAGAGTATACTATCTTCCTTACTATTATAGAGACTTAACACCTCAACTATTCTTTAGGTATAAGTACATGAGATAGAGTTATTCCTTACACCTTACAGTTACTAGATGAGTTTACTTTCCTCTTACCCTCAAATAAATATTTATACATGAGATTGTACCTATTACTATAGAAGTATATTCCTAAATAACCTTATGTTATATTGAGCTACTTAAGAGGCGCCAATTATCTCTTACATTTACATAATTATAAAGTGCATAATTATAGGGGTAGTTCCTTACGCTCAAATTATCTATAAAGAGAGATACTTACTTATAAAGGCTCGAGATAAATATCCTAATAGAAGTGGTATTATATAAATTTCCCCTACCCTTAAGTGTGCTAGAGAAATTATATAGGCAAGAGAGTACTTGAAGTGTAAATCTATTAAATATGTAGTTATAAAAAGATGCTAAGAACCTATTTTAGACGCGTATTATGTAAGGAGAAAGCTTTTAAAAGTTATACATTTATCTTAAAGCCTTAATTACGTAAGCTTTGCCTTAAAAAGAAATCCATTTATAGATTTATAGAAGGGTATAGATCTTTTAACCTAGTATAATTTAGTAATTAAGAATTCCTAAGACACTAAATTATAGTTGTATAATAAGGAAATACCCATAGTTTATAATAAAAGGAAGGGATTGCTTATTTAATTACTTACACTAAGTATTCTAGGCTTAAAGGTGTAGTTTCTTTCCCTTAATATTAAAGGTAAATGATTCGTATCTAATACTAGCTTATAGGGCCATAAGATCTTATGTAAAACTATAACCTATAGCTTGTACATATAAATAAAGGCTTTGTATAATTTGTATAAATAATAAGTACTATCTTCATAAAGAGTTTATAGAAGGGAATAGATTAAGCCACTTTCTTATATAAGCATAAATAATTTAGTTATACTTGACCAGGCAGTCTTCTTTTATACATAGAGAAGGGCATATAAGCAATAGTTAACCACTTATCCCTTTATTATCTTACTTAAGTTAGTTGCAAATATATTTAGCATAGAGAGCTACTTATACACTCAAGTCATTACTATGATTTATCTATAACAAGATGGAAGGACTTAACTGGTTTAGATTATTCAAAGTAAATACTTAAGTTTAAGTCTTATGAAATACTCTATATCTCTTTTGGTAAAGTTATAGCTTAAAAGAGTATACTCTTCTTACTTTATACTTAATAACTTAAATATACTAGGCAAAGTATGCATTATATTATATTATATATTAGCGGAGGTTAAAGAGCACCAGTACTTTCTTATTAAACATAGATTATAAAAGTTAGGGAAGACCCTTCTTATAAAAGTAGGCTATTATTTAATTTAACTAAAAAGAAGAAAACTCTATTAGATAATACCTTGCTAGTAAGGCAAGCTTTTACTCCTAGTGTAAGGGTTAACTCTTCTTGCCCTTTAAGAAGCTCTTATTAAATATAAATATGTAACTACATAACCCTAAAAGAAATAATAAGGCTCTCTATTTAAGTAAGGGTGTACTAAGGTATAACTATACTCCTCGCTACAAGACTAGATACGTTCTTTCTTAGTGTAACCTAGCGTAAAATTATTTATTAAGCGGAGGTTAGAATACTTCTTTATCATATTTATAGGTAAGAGAGAGGCCTATTCCCTATAGAGGGGGCAATAATACCTAGTTTACACAATATTTTATAAACAGGAGCACATATATTTTAGAAAGGAGTTACTACGTATAAGGGACTACTGAAATATACAATTACTTTATTACAAGATATAGTTAAGACGCTCCTATGTACCCTTAATAATAAAGTAATTGTATAAGTAAAGAAGCACTTGCGTTAATATTTTATTGTACTATAGTGTAAGAGAAAGTCACTCTATAAAAAAAAAAAAAGGAAAAAGTCTCTTACCTAACTAATTATGATTGTTATTAATTAAACTAACTATATAATATATATTATATATATATATTATATAGTTAGTTAAGGAGTAGTTAAGTAATAAATCTATGACCTATATTTATAATTATACTAAAGAAAGGAAACTATCTTCTTCCCCTTAACTTATAAAGAAGAGAGTGCTTAAGAGATTACATACAGAAAGCCTACGCTTAGTTTTAATACATAGAAGAAGGAGTATACTTGTACCTTCAAGCCCTTTATAAAGTAGTAGTAGAATAGAGGAGTACTTTTCTAACCTATTACTAAGGTATAAGAAGAGTGCACCCTAGAGAAATATATTTTAGTAGTATATAACTTCGTAGTAGTAACTAGTTCTTTAATAATAATAGATTGCACCTTTTAAAATAGTAGCTTAGAAAGATACTAAATATAATGGGGAAGAGATAACTATACCCTATATTTATTTATTTTTACCTTATAACTAAAGAAGCCTTTTAAGTACACTCTTGTATAGTGAAGAAATCCTTTAAAATACAATTGTAGAAAAATACGTAAGGGTGTAGAATTCAACCTTTTATTAAAGGAAAAGGGTACTTGAGCAACTCCTGCTATAATCTCTCAAGTAATTTAATTATAAAAGTATTTTAAGTAAGACTCTTTCATAGTTATAAAGTAAAGCGCTAACTGTTTTTATAGAGAGGATACCTTAGAGACAAGTTACTTGACATAAATTATTTATTGCTTAGATATTCACTTAACGAACTATATTTCGCGTGGCAAGTTACCTATTATACTATAATTCTATAGGGAGCTCCCTAAGTATAGGAGAGGTCTAATGTACTTATGCTTAAAATAATTAAGCAAGAACTCTCTTAAGGGGTTAGAGTAACTATGTATTATACTTATAGGAAGGGAAGTCTCCTATTACTTTATATTAATAATTATGCTATTTATGTAAGTACTATATTTTAATATAACCTTAGAAGTAACAATTTCTTATTCTATAAACTTTATGTTAGTGAGGGATTAGTCATCCTCTCTTTCTAAAAATAATTAGGTTAAACTCTTATAGCCCTACAATATTTTATAAGGGAAATAAATATAACTTGTCTCTATAACTAGGCATAAGTCTTTTACTACTTCTTTTACTACTAGTGATGGGTAAGAAAATAAACTGCGCTGTTGTTAAGCATACAAAGCTTAGCTATTTACGTTAAGCTATCTACCCGCGTGAATTTATTTAAAGTAATCCTTGTTAATAAGAGATGCATATAAATTAAGGGTATACTCTTTTAAGTACCTAAACTATACAATATTTGAAGATAGAATTATAAGATATCCAGGAGAAACTAATACTTATTAAAAAATTGTACCTTCTCTAGTTATTAAGGATCAATAATTCCTCTGCCATATATTTATTAAATTAAAGCGATTACTTTAGTTTTAAGGTATTTATTAAGACAGTAGTGCCTATCTCTTTAAGAAGTATAGTTATACATATAATTTACTAGTGCCTTAATAATCTTTTATTTATAGATTAGAGCACTTCCCCTTGTATAAAGACAGATTCATATAATATAAACTTGTTTACTTAAGAAACTACCTATAAAATACTTTTATTGGTAGAGAGCGGGGTACTTTAATACCCATTATTTATAGTTAAAAATTATGACTTGTCTAGTTACTCAAGATAGAGGAATACTTATACTTACTTATAAGAAGATAGCGTACTCTCTTTTTATTTATAGCTAGTAATAGAGTGTAGCTTAAATATTAACTAATCATAGAGCATGTAAAGGAGACAACTCCCTTTTTACTATATTATATTTTAAATAAATTGTTAAGGGATAATTATGCATAACTCCTTTATTATAGAGTATACTCAAGAGTTAAGAAAGGAAAGAAGGGCAATCTCTTATCTTAGAATATACTAACTATATTTTAAAAGCAGGTATTTCTAGTATTAAGACACTCCGATATTAAAGGGTATGAAATTATCTGCGCTTAAGGGATAAAGCTACATCTAGAGTATTGTGCAATCTTCAGTTCCTAAAGGTTATGTCTATGTATTTATTAATTAGGTAACAAAGAGAAAGAAGAGCATGCTTACTTATTATTTAAAGCAAAGTACATAAAACATAAAAGTAAAGTCCTTCTTAAATATAATAAATATAAATATCTATTATATTATGTGACTACAACGACAACGCCTTCTTAATAAAGCGGACTATTCATTTAAAATAATTCATAGAGAGGAATACCTAACATTTAAGAATTAACATTTCTATTAAGTAATAAAGGGCGTAGTTATCTTTCTACCCATATAAATCTTATTTCTATTACCTATATTTAAATCTGTAACTTATGCAGCTTTATTAGAGCTTATAAGTGAAGAGACTAAACCCTGCTATCAAAGAGAGTCGCGTAAGAGAGAAAGGAAACTTTTTCCTTTTTTTTTTTAGATATTAATTGCACTATATTTATAGAAGAGAAAGAAGTGCCCTTTTCTTACTTAACAAAAGATTGACTTCTTGCCCTAGTAGTAATTATATAATTTCCTGTAAAAGCATTTACTTAAAGTTTTATTAATAAAATCTTGTATTCTCTAGGAGGTTCTTACATAAATATAGGATGGGCCTTGCTATTTTTCTTAATATATACTTTAAGAAAGTGTCATACTCTATTACTCCTTTATTATAATTATAAGCTATGAAAGGGGCTAGTACTACAAAGCCTCCCTTATAATTGTATAGGATGTAGTAATTTATAAGAACATAGAAGTAACTCTTTTAGTTATTTATAAATATACTCTATAGAAGACACCTAGTATTTTATATCTTATTTATACAACTATAGGTTAGTGCTAGAGACTATTTTAAAGGCATAGTTATATAGTGAAGAATCTCTTTAAATAAGATAGTTAGGAAAAGATACTACTCACACTATTTGCGAAAGGTTCTACTAAAAAAGAAGAATGGCATTCTATAATATAAGGTCTTGCTTTAGTTATTAACTATTATATAAAAGGAGAGTATTTTTCTAGCTATTGCAAAAATATTAAGTCATTGTATTAATAGATACATATTACTTAAGTCTCTAGAATTTCTTGAGTACAGTAACAAAAAGAGTGCACTCTCTATGCGCGATAATAAAACTATAGCTTTAGTATACGGTGTAAAAGATAACTCTCCTTGTTATAAGGAAATATTTATAAATAAGAAATGACTTACCATAAACGAGAGTACCTAAGTTAGTACTTGAAACATTTTATGCTATAGGAAATATACCCTAGTCCTATAAGTATAAAGTACATAATTATCTATAACACTATCAGGAGAAAGTGGTATTATCTAGCTATCTCCTTAACAAATTATATTGCACTTAATAGAGAACATTTACTAAATAAGCTAACATAGAAGAGAGTTACTTTTATCTTAATACTCTTTAATAAATATTTATATTTTTATACTTAAAGGAATACTGTATTAAGAAATTACCCTTATACTTTAATAAAAAGTCATGTCTTCTTTATACTAGAACGGATAAGTTTCTTTCACTAATATAACTTAATAATTAAGCTATCTTAAGTAAACTCATAGTAAGGAAGTATCCGCTACTACCCTAATTATATTCAAGAAGACTTTTTTTATTACTATTCTTATAAATACTATCTCTAAGACTCGTGTTAATACTTATGTTAGAGAGTACACGCTCGCTAGAAGACCTAGTTACCCCTTGCTCTATATTTAATAAGCTTGCTTCATCTCCTTTTATTATACCTTGTAAATGGTAAGAGTACTCCTCTTGTTTATTAAGGGAAGACTAACCTCTACATTTATCTTATATTTAGTTAGGAAATACCCTGCAAATTCTATAAAATATCTCTAGCATCATTAAATTATATTCATAAGAAGTAACTATCCCTAGTACCCTATAATATAAGGGCACGCATTTAACGCACTATTAGTCTCTATTATTAAAGGTAATAATACACTCTCTTATAGGCATTACATAGTTTGTAAGTTTAAGGTACCTCCCTCTTACTATATTTATAACCAGAAGAATTACTTTTAAGAAATGCACTTGTAGATAGTTTTGCTTGTTTAGTATAATATATTAGTTAAAGATTATAAGGGGGCAATTACTATGCTAGTTTAAATTACACGTTATCTTATAGAAGAAGTGAGAAGAAGGGTACTAATAACTTATTTTATTAAGACTTAAATTACGATTAAGACTTAAGTATTTAACAATTTATAATTTATATAGAATATGTAGAATATGCTCTTAAGAAGCACACCCTTATTTATATGAATAAGTTACTTGAGTAAGACTAAAGGATGAGTACATACCTTTTATGATATATTTATTACTAAACTAAGTGTTAGAGAAGAATACTCCCTTCCTATGTTAGGAGGAAATTACTAATGCCTTTAATCCTTAGACACTCTTCTTCTAGTAAGTACACTTGGTAAAGAGTTAAGGTAGAAAGGAATCTCTATAGTATAGGGTAGTAATCGAGTAATCTAAGACAAGAATATTTATTCTAAGGAGTATACGCTTGTTCTCTATAGCGCCTACAATTTACTAGAGGGTTAAGAGAGCTCATAAACATTACTTGATATTAAAAGAGTCAATACATAAATAACATAAATAGGAGCAGCTTGTTCCTTTCTAACTCATAAGTACTATAGGTAAGTATGTTTCTTTAGGTAATATTATACTTGAGAAATATTTGTACCTTTATTATGATATATAATCTCTTAACAAAGCATCTCTAATAATTAGGTAAGAATGTGCGGCTGTTTGTCAACTCTTGCTCTATAGCGAAGTCTTCCTTAAAGGTTGAATACTGGTTAATTACTTTTGTATGTATCTTAGTTTACTGAAGTAATAGCTTTTATAATATACTAGCCTAGAAGAGTAACCTGGAAAATAATTTTAACTGGAGATAGTACTAATGATAGGGTAGAGTTTTACCTCGCGCTTAATAAAAATTTATAATTTAGTTATATTAGATTTAGTAATTACTTCATAGAGTACTTTTAATAATGAAGAGAGACTTAGTAAGCAACTATTTTACAATGTTATATTTCTCTATCGTAATAAAGGGCTAGTAATTCCTCTACATGCATAAAAGGTATTCTAGTACCTACACTCTATTTTATATGAAGTATATTAATCTCTTGATAGAGGAGAGTTTTCTTTCACATTTTATAATCACGCATACTTTGGTAATAATAAATTAAGCGACTCCTTCTTAGTATACCTAATAAGTAAGCTATTTAGACGAATACATATTTATAGGCAAAGAGAGTACTCTTACTAATAATTAGCTAATAATTAGAAAAGGATAGAACTTAGTAAGTTAGTATTATTCAAGTAAAAGAATCACTAGCACCTATTATCTTATACCTTATAGAAAGGCATAGAAAGAGTTTATAGTAATTTTAACCTTTAACTACTTATTAAGAAGAAGTGAATACACCTACAACTCTTTATTAGCAAAGTTTATTAGCAAAGTTTATTAGCAAAGTATTCATTATACCTTCTTAGTTATATATATATATATATATATATAATATATTGTAGGGCGCCTCCCTCATAACCTATACTATCCTTCTATTCTAGAGGCAGAGTATTTCATATACTTGTAGGGTCCTATAGTGAGTTAATCAAGTTTTATAAAAAAAAAGTATCTAGACCTTATAATATAATTTATAGGAGAATTTTCTAGGAAAGAGTACTTAAGAGTAATATCTTAATAAATAACTAAGGGTAGGTACTGTTTTTTATAGAAGATAATGTTATTTTCAAAAAATAATTGTTAAATAATTATGTTATCGTTAGAAAGTATTTTTCACGAAGCTTTTTATAAATTAGATCTTAGATAAACTATAGGTTAAGTCTCTTACTTCTATATTATATAATAGCTACGCTTTATATTAAACAATCTCTCCCTCTCTTCTGTAAGGACGTAAAGTATTTGACGTATTCGTGCTTCTTAATTAACTAGAGTCTTATGTAATGTGATAGAGTACCCTTAGCTCACTCTTGTATAAGTACTATACATTATTAAAATATTGTGGAAGCTTGGAGATACATAACTAAATACTAGAATTTATTTCCTAGGCGGAGATCCTCTTATAATTGTTAATTAATTGTACCTTAATTATTTTATTATACCTTAAGTATGCTATAGGATACATTTCTCTAATAGAGTATTTCAAAAGAGTAGACATAACGTGCAAGTATTTCTAACACTTACTACAAGCTTGAGTATCCTAGAGAAGATATTAATTAATTAATCCACTAGTCAAGAGCGCTCTTTTATTAAGGAAGCTACTAAGCCTTAACCTTTTAGCAAATATCTAGTAATAAATTAATAAATAATTACGTTATAGAAATACTCCCCTTTAAAATATTATCTAAATGTAAAATGTAAGGGAAGAGAGTAGTACCTCCTTAGTATCTTTTATGTAAAAGTTCTATCTTAGTTAGAAAATACTAATACTAATAACGTATCTTATAATTAGGGCATAATCCTTTAACAAATACTTAAAAAAGGAGAGCTTTATAGTAAGACAATATCTGCTTAAGCCACGATGAGTTTATATTAGATTGAATAAGTAACTTTCCTCCTTTATAAGAGTGTATACTGGAATCCTTCTTTTTCTTACCTTATATAATAAATGTACTGAGTTCTCCCCTAGGAGCCCTTATTATATTATATTATACTTCTAGCTTTTATACTTAAGTTTAAAATACTATAGAAAAGTACGTAAGAAGAGTCTTTTGATAAATACCTAACTGCTAGTGAGAGAGTATCATGGCCTCTATTAGTTTTATTTTTATTAAAGATAATAAGCTTACTTACTATAATTTATTAAACACATATTTAAGCGAATATCTTAAATATCTTAAAGGGGAATATTTCTATAGAAGAGAGTGCTACTTTATATACTGAATTACTGAGGTAATATGTTATAGTGCTAGACATCCTGTTACTTACTAAACTATAAAAAAGGGTAATATCTAATAATAAAGTCATAAAGTATCCAGCTTAACTATGTTATAGAGTTATAAGATACAATTTTATAAAGGGAACTACAAGACCTTGCCAATTTATAATCTTAATTTTAAGACTTGATAAGTAATCTTGCTCTAATCTAATAAAGTAATATCTTACTATGTGTAAGTTATTCCCGCACTAACTCTTCTTTTGTTTTAGAGGAAAGGGACTATTGTCTCTAGCTAATCCTTAAGTAATAATTAAATATAACAAGAGCACACCCTAATTTTATAGGATATGCTAGGCGTCTAGGATCGATTCTAGGGCACTCTTTTATAGTGAAGAACATACATAACTAGTATTTATAGGTAAATTATCCTAAAATATTGAGTAAGGCGCATTTAAGGGCTTAATTTATTAATAAATAATTATTATATAGTAGAGCACTTATACCTATAAATATAATAGGGCTTAACATTGTATACTTAATTAGTAAGAGATAATACTACTAAACTATTATTTCATAGAGTAAAAGGGAAGGAATATGCCCTATTCTTCTTTACTAAAACATTAATTATATAAAATAACACGCCCTGGGCAAAAGACATATATTCTCTTAAGAAGTAGCTCTTCAAGTATAACTATAATTTAATTAAGTATATAAAACTCTAGTACTCTCTTTCAAGTTATAAATAAGTATACGCTATTTCTAGTTTATAAAGGAGTGCTTATATAATATTCAAAGAGTACTGTCAGAGCATTCCCTTATACTAGTACTTTGTAAAAAAG
The DNA here is from genome assembly GCA_036897805.1 of Plantago tenuiflora. Lineage (NCBI taxonomy): Eukaryota > Viridiplantae > Streptophyta > Magnoliopsida > Lamiales > Plantaginaceae > Plantago > Plantago tenuiflora. The sequence goes on along the minus strand of JAYMST010000044.1, from coordinate 6,439 downwards.
AAGCTTACCTTAAAAGAAAAACCCTAACACTGGAAGCAAACCTAAGTTATCTCTTTACAATAACAAATTATTCATAAGCAAGAAAGTTTAAGCTACTTTCACTAAAGGCTTTGTTAAGATAGATTAATTACCTCACTACTTTATTGATTTTTTTAGAGATTCTTGCACTTAAGTTATACGGTTATAGGGTATTCTTAATTATGTAATATTAGAGGAGACTGCGCCTATGTCTTACTCTTTCAGGTATATCTATACTTTATTACTTAGGGAGTACTATATTTACCTATTAACTATAAAGTATTCGCTAGGTGACATAAGGAGCTCTTTTTTCTTATATAGTACTTAAGCTTTAATAACTCTCTAATAAAGGGGAAGAAGGAGACTACACTCTCACCCGTAAATTATAGCATAAAGAGCCAAGTAATCTTCTCTTATTCTTCTTTATATTTATAGTGACTTAAGTAAAGTATGCTCCTTTTAGTAACTCTATAACTTTATATCAAGGTGAAAGTATAACTCTCTTAACTAGCTCTTAAGGATACAAATATTTGTACTGTCTCTCTTAGTAAAAAGGTATAAAGGCTATTAATATACTCTTCAAAGTACAGTACTCACCCTTTAGCACTCTAGATATTTGTTAATGAAAAGTTACTCCTTAAGAGAACACACCCCTTAGCTACTTAAGCTCTTTAATAAGATAGAAGAAATAATCCTTAGTTATAGCTTGCTCCTTTTTTAATAAATAATACACAAGAATAATACATAAGTAATTTAGCTCTAGGAAAACTCTCCTTTATAAGTTATAAGTGTGTAATCTTTATAGTAGGAGTGGCTTAATATGTCATATTATCAATAATTATTCATTAAAAATAGTACTTTACCCCTAGATATTTAGCAGAGTATTTTCATGAAGCGTAAGACTCTAAGTACAATAACATAAATTATTTATAGATAAGTTACAGGTGCATAAGGAGTTATACGTATCTATTTCCTTTATTATACTTTGGTTTGGTGTACTTTAAGAGATTAATTATAATAGTAAATGAGCATGCCTTCCTTAGTACATAGGAGTTATCCCTCTTAACGCCTTATTAATAAATCTTTAAATAAGTAAAGTACGCTTTAGTTTTCAGGTCTCTTCTATAATAAAGCTTATTATGGGTGAATTATGCCTGCCTCTTAGTTATGCTGTGGTAAAATAATTATGGCTTAGGGCTGTATAAAGTACTTAGTTAACCTATGTTTTCTCTATAAGATAGAAAGAAGAAAAGTACTCCCCTTGTTATTTAGTAATTTAATTATTTATAGGCATAGGTGTGCCTTAACTTTGTATAACTAATATTTTGTTGAGTAAGAAAGCATAGCCCTTCCTTAGACTATAGAGTACGTAGGTTAATAGTTAAAACTAAGCTTTCTTTCTTAATTAATATATCTAGAGTATAGGGCATAGTTTACTTCTTCCTACTTTAGTGCAAGGTACTAATCATGACATATAAGATTGCACAAAATATAGTATGGTATAAGACAAGTACGCTCTTACTCTATAAGGTACCTGGGGTAGTAAGGAGTTACCTTTTCTCCTTCATTAAATACTATAATTACTTACTCCTTTACAAGAAGGCTTAACATATGAAATATACTAGGTTTACTTAACTAGTTATTTGTTAATTATCAAAGTTTAATTTTAATATGAAAGACTTAAGTATAGTTCTCTTTTATAAAGCTCAGGGAAAAGCACTATTTCTTTCTATATCATATTTATTTACTAACTATTTCTTAAAGGTGTATTCTCTTAAAGTAAGCACCCTAGTAAACAAACCCTTATATACTTATACTTTATGAAAGAGGGAGTACTCTTTACCCCAAAACTTCTTATAGAATAACATAGTGAAGACTTAAGAGACTAGAGAAGCATGCCTTAAATTAAAGGGTTGGTTATTAAAGAGAGACTCCTTTCTTAGTACATATATTTCACTTTTTTAGGGGAGGTGTATTTATCTTTTAATTATCTCATGATTTAGTTATAAGGGGCAAGAGTGTCCTTATAATAAAGAGGAATTACTTGCTTAAGGCTTATCTTTTTATAGTACTACTTAATTTCTTATGCAATTTATTTATATGCTTAAGAGAGTATACACTATCAACTTATATTAATAAAGAGCTCTAATAACTAGATAAGTATTTTATAGCGAGGGGTATTACTATTTTAAAAACTAGATTCGTTTTTAATAGAAAAGAGCACTCTAGGTAGGTTCGCTTATAATCCTAGAGTCTTTAGCATGACATAGTTTATTAACATACTAGTTAGAAAAGAGTTAACTTAAATACCTTCTTTAAATACCTTCTTTATAAAGGAAAGTGCTATTAGTGAGTACCTTTATATTAGTACTTTAAATGGAATGAGAGCATAATCAAGTAATTCATAGAGTTATTAAGAATAAATTTATAGTAGTGGCTCCTAATCCTATCTTCAATCGTATACAATTAGTATAATACTAAGCCATTTCTAAAGGCATCCTATAGTGATTACAACGCTTCTAAATAATTAGTAAGAGAGATACACATTTTTTATAGTTATAGTGCAAAGAGAGTTGCTTAAAGAAGAGTGACATATATTATTTTTCTAGTCTAGTACATTATTTAAAAGAAAGGGATGGGGCATATCTCTTAGTAGTAATAGTTACCTATAAGTCTTGATTATTGTAGAATAAGGAGAATACTTAAGCACACATTTATACCTTAATTAATTATTATATCTATATCTTGAATATGTAAATACTACTCTAGAGGAGACTGCTCTTTCACCTAACAAATTTATACGCTTTATTAAGAGAGCACTCTCTTGTTACTATAACTAATAATGGTTAAGCTTAATACTTATTATTTAAAGATATAGGACAAGCTTATTATATAGAGTATACTTAATTAGAGTACCTAATACGCAACTCTTTCTTATAAACGAGACAATGATTTTAAATCTTTTCATGTATACTTCTTCCTTTATATATAACCTAAAACTCTTATGCCTATAAGGTATTAATAAATAAGGTTTTACTAAAAAGGTGCACTTATAACTTATATTAAGGAGAGCTCTGTGTTTTTCCTTCCCTTTTGTATAAAGAGCTTTACTATACTAGAGTTATTTAAAAGCATTAGCTCTATTATTAGATTTAAATATTTACTACTAAGAGAAGTATCCTTTTACTACAGGGTGTACTTATATTAGTTTACTGTAGCTAATGCCTTTCACTATAGAGTATTTATCTAGAAAGTTCTTTTAATCTACTCCTTATATAGAAGAGAGATATGTATCTTCATTTTATACTTTAATACTTAGTTAACGTTAACCTAGAAAAGCTAGTATATACTAGTCTAGTCATACTATTTCTTTAAGAATACAATAGAGTATAGAGGTAACATATACTTGAGCCGTAAGAAGCTTTACCTTTTATAGATAGAAATAACTATAAATGCCTTTTCTTATTCTTATAATAAGATAAATAAGTTACTACCTTTCTACCTTTACCATGGAGAACCCTAGTCTCTAGTCTTATATAGTTAGTCTTTCTTAATTATTAATAAACTCCAATTATAAAGTATAGTGTATGCTAGGAGTCCTCTCCTTAAATATAAACATGATACTAAATTACTGGCGCAGTTCTTTTCTCTAGGCGTAGTGGGTACTAAGGGAAGAGTGCTGAATAAAGGGTTAACTCAAGGAGCTCTAATGTATTAAGATGTCTTAAGAAAGCTTAATTCTAAACTTAAGCGAGTAAATATGCCCTTATATTTTATTATTTTATACAATCTAGTATTTATAGATTAGTATTAAACCCAATTATTTATTAATACTTATATAATATAAGACAAAACCTTAGTGAATGATATTTATAGAATACCCCTACTAATTATTTTAAAGATATTCTGATGCCTGTAAAAGAGCATGTAGTTATCTTCCCTTTATAGAAGAGTGTAGTATTTACTTAAATAATTAAGGCTCACGCAATATTCCTTTAAGAATAGGCCCTAGTACGCCCCTAAAAATCCCATATACTATTGTAAGTACTTGTAGCTCTATTTATAATTAAGACCTCCTTAAAGACACGTATAGTATATAAATATCTGCGGAAGGAAAGCCATAAGTTAAGCACTTTCTTTATAAATATAAAATAAGTCCTTAGTAAGTAACTCTCTGCAAGAACTCACTATATAAAGTACTCTTAGCTATAAGCTTGTACTTTGTTATAAAGGGAAGCTATATATTTAGTATACCATATTTATAAAATTATTAAAGGTGTAAGAAACTAATTCTCCTATATGTCTATTTCTAAAAGGATGTAACTAGAGTGAACTCTCTTATTTAAGGCAAGAAAAGAATATATATAGCTTTCTTATCAAGTAAGGTGTATTTTAAATAAGTACCTTTCACTAGACATACTCTACAAATAGAGTTATTTTAAGTAAATACAGATGCCCTTATAAATCACCCTACAGAAATGCATTATATATAAGATATATAAGAGCCAAGAGATGCAAATTAAGCTCGCCTTAACTTAACCTATTAGTAATGAAGTGCCCTCCTATGTTATAGAATGATTGAGTCTAACCCTTTATTTAAGCTTGCTTTGTCCCCTTAAAAAAATAAAAAACTATAGAAGAAAAGAGTGTTGCCTCAGTATACCTATAATTTTTAGAAAGAGATAGTCTTGCTTATGTACTTGTATAACTAGGATCACTTACATATTTATCACAGAAGGATTTATAAATAGGAGAAAGTTATTACTCGCCCCTTTAATAATAAGAAGATTAGACTTAAACTATTCTACAAGAGTTACATTTACCTTAATTATATTAAATAAAGGAGAGGCATTACTAAAGGAGTTCCCTCTTATCTTAACTTAAGTAAAGTAGAAATATCCTATTATATTTATTAATGCACTTGTTATACTTGAAATATTATAGAAAATTATTAACAAAGAAGCTAGTACTTTAACCTTCTCCTTTATGGAAGGGTCCTACTCCAGTCTTCATGCAACTAATATTTTTGGTAAGGGAGCACTATCTCTAGTTATATAAGTCTAAAGTATTTTATAAGTAATATCTAAGGGTACTCATATATTTCTTTATTCAGTTATTATAAAGAGATGCGTAATTTTCTTAATCATATAAACTTTGTATTTAAGATAGTACACTACTTAGTTACTATTAGAAATGTACTGGAATTTTATTAAGACTTTATTTATATAATAAGATAAGGGGACTATGCCTATCTTTAATTAGAGCGTTACTTAAGTACTGCCTAATATATCTTTCTTTATACTTTAGTTACTTAGAGTTAGATACTTTACTTGAAAACATGCAAGGGTATCTTATAATATAAGATGAGTACTTTCTATATAATAAGATAATAAGGGAGCAATTTCTAGAAGTGCGACCTATTCCTTAAGATATTTAAGTAATATATTACTGGTAGGTTATAGTATATCTCCCTTATAACAAATAAATAATAAAAATAATAGAGTAAGGCCTTCTACTATGACATTTCTCTTCACACAAATTATATCCTATAAACTCTATTATATAAAGTTTTAGACTATACAAGTATAAAGAAATATTTGGTTCTTACTATCTTTTATAAATTACATAGTCACGTATTTAATCTAAAAGCATAAATAACGCTAAAACTTTATAACATATACACTGGGGAAATACCTCCTATACTTAGTACTTAAAGAAGGGGAGAAATAGAGCGTACACCTTAAATTAAAAAATACACTTACAGAGGTACATACTTATGTTACTTTTAAATATTATGCTCTTTAGGCTACACTCACACTTATGTTAATTAATAGATCTTAGAGGTGCAAGTACTCTCCTCCTATAGTTTTATAATCATTTAAGGAAAAGAGAAAAGTACCCTTACACGCATGCATTTTCTAGAAGTTATTACACGTAATTTATTCCTTAACATTTTATACAAAGTTATTTATTTACTAATTTACTAAGTGCATAAGAGGGAGTTCTTCACTACCTACACTATCTATAAATAGGAAACTCTCTTGTACTAGGTTACTCTAAAGGTCTACTATAATATTTAATAATTATTAGGGACTTCACTTGTAATACATAAGTAATAGGCTTATAGTAAAGTACTCCTAGGCAAATAAGCTTCTAGTCTACTCTATAATTAAAGGGCATCTATATAGAAAGTATCCTATACTCTTTTCTTAAATGCCTTAATTAAGTCATAACTATTTTATTTAAATACTACATAGTATAGAATTCTATTGATAGAAGAAGGTTTTCTATCTATCCTAATAATTAAGACTTAGTAAGTTATCTGGAATATAAAGACAATACTATATACCTTAATAGCCCTTTATATACTCCTACTTAAACACCCTCCTGGACACGATATTTAGTAAGAAAGAATTATGAA